>WAAG01000157.1:727-14552 GCA_013390105.1 Tichodroma muraria
ATTCATACATACAGTGGCTGGAATATAGAAAGTTAGGAGTTATTTCCCGGTAACTAATTGAGGCTTCGTTAACTGGGTTAAGATTTTATTGTTTTTTTTTTCTTGAAAGATGAAGAAACTGGCTCATGTAAGATATTTGTAGGGTTTTTTTCATTCTCTTTGCATCCTGCTCTCCTTCCCTCCTTAATTGCTTTAGTTGTCCATCCTTGTACCCAGCTACTCATTTCATGGCATTTGGCCTAGTTTTTGAAAGAGGCAATGGCCCTATTCAGATCCTAAACTGATGTTCTTGGAGTGGATAACACGTTAACTGCAGCCCTAAGCAGAGTTAGTTCTGGACCTTAATGTAGATAAGGCTGTGCAGCATAAACATTGCTGATGTCTGGAGGGGGAAATAAAAGGGCATGTAATCAAAGGAATGGTTATGCTAAGCCATTTTAACCATCATTAAGCAGAGTATAAACTTGGAATAAAAATTAATTGAAATGTCGTTTTGCATTAAGCCTAGTACAACAAACTTTAGTCTTCTGAAATTTAACCATTTATATTCTTACAGGTTTTGTTGCATGTATGTTCAAGAGGATTTGTGAAAACAATGCTGAACTTAGTTTTACATTTCATAGGAATTATTTTAATAGTTACTGGATTTAATGTTCTTGAATGTGTTGTCTTTTTTGTAAATTGTAAGGGTTATTCTCTACTAGTTCAGAACATCTGGAAAAATTTTGATGTGAAGAAATAGCATTATAGGTAACTATGCAAATTTCTATACAGGTAATAAATATTTTACATTTTGGCAGGAGTTAACCTGAAGATACTAATGGGATTCTAAATTTGTCCCAATTCCAAGGTAACTGGTACTTGCTGATTCTGCAATTGGTGTTGGTTTGTGAAGAGAAAAGCATTAAATGACTTAAACATTGTAAACTTTTCTACTTGTAGCAGTGATGAATACAGTAACAGGAATTTGCAAATGGCTAAAAATCATGTCTGCCTAATAACTTTTGGGATCTGTCACATTGGTTATCTCCAAAGCAGTCCTGCTTTGCACAGAATGAACATCTCTAAGGAAACTTGCATCTTAAATGTGCGACTTGGACTGTATTAGGTCGGCACTATTTAAACCTCAAGGACCGGGCATTGGACATCACATCAAGAAAGAAAACAGGCTGCTGCATTTAGCAGATTTTCAGGCCTCCAGGACTTTACACAGCCAGATTCCTTCTGGAGCAGCCCATCTGAAAGATTTGGGAAAGTCAGTTGAAAAATGTTAAATGGGGCAGAGTTGTCAGAGAACTTAAAAGTTGTCTAAGGCTTGAGTGCTCAGAAGGTAGTTGATAAGGAAATTGCTGTTTTAAATTCTTCTGGTTGGGTCTTTCGGTTGCAGGCGAGAACTGTGGCTGTGATTGTAGCAGAAAATTCCTGTTCTATTTTTTTAATCCTCAGTTTCTTTTCAGTATTTGTCACTTGTTTAAAAGCATACAAAAAATTAAATGACCTTCTTGGTCTTCAAAAGTAATGCAAGTCTTGCTATTGAGTTTTCAATAAAACTGTTCAAGTTTGGGGGTTTTGGCAGAGCTTACACTTCTATAGAAAAGAAGACGGCTTCACTATGGTGCTGAGCCTATTAAAAGGAGAACTGTTTGGGGATGCTATCCTGACTTGGCAGACTAAGAGTCCTAAAGGACTTTAATTTTTCTCTTTCATGGAGTCAGCTGTATTGCCTATATATTAATTTGCATACTACTTCCTATAATGCTTTACAATGAGATTTTTATCATGACGATTAAAGATGTGTAATGTTACCAACTTAGTAAAGAAAATCTTGTCAGTTCCTACCTGTTTCACATTTCTTTCAGAAACTGAATGTCCTAATGATCATTACTTACGATCTGAAATCTGTCATTTTAAAGGAAGTAAATAGATAATTTGTCCCTTCCTTTATGTCCTTCCAGTGTTCAGCTACATTTTCATTCTTCTTCACCATACAAGACATACTTGTATAAGATAGAAAGACATAAGAAATGCTGCCCATAGAAATAATGAAGCATACTGTGCATGTGACTGTCAAACATTTGAGTTGAAAAACAGCTCATTTTTTAAGCAAGAGTATCTGGACAGCATTTAAATGTATGTTTAAACCTGTTAAAGAAAAATGGTTGTCAGTATGAAAATGAACATGAGATTTATTATTTCCCCCAAGCAACTTCCTTTTCTTCACCCAGATTCAGTTATTAAATTTCATCGGTACAACAAATGGGGAATGATTTTGCTTATAATTTGCTTGTGTAGTTTTTATGCAGTCCTTGATCTTTTGAATTGCAAAACACATCTTTAATCAAATATTTAACTCCGTTAAGAATTGGCACTTGCAAGATTGTGCATACTGATAATCCAGATGTTGGTATCAAAAAAGTACAATATGCTTATTCATATTTTCAGTAATAAAACTTGCCTTCCACTTTGTGGGACAGCGACAGAAGATCAACTGGCGTTGGAACAGCATGTGGTAACTATAGGGAGACTTTCTGCTATGACAATTATGTTGAGGCATAATGTTCCTTGAATTGTGACATGCAGAAATTGCATCTCCTTTTTGTCTGTAATTGTGATTGAGGAAGATAACTGAAGGTTTTATATTCATTTTGTGATAGATGGCTCTTTCCTTTGCAGCCAAACAGGGAAAAAGTTAATGGCGAAGTGTCGAATGCTTATCCAGGAGAATCAAGAGCTTGGAAGGCAGCTGTCCCAAGGACGTATTGCACAGCTTGAGGCAGAATTGGCTTTACAGAAGAAATATAGTGAGGAACTTAAAAGCAGTCAGGATGGTAAGGGATTTTTTTAACAAAAATAGAAGTTGCCTTGCACTTCTGCAAGTTTAATTTTGTGATGATACACATAATACAAAACCATCTCTGTCAGAATGAAAGGGCAGTATTGAGTGAAATATGACAGTAGTAAGTATTAACTGGTAGTCCTAATTAAAAACAAAGCCCTTAATTTTGGGGGAACTGGTGGGATTTGCAGCTTCAGTAATGCAGTGTTTGAAATCGAGATTTTTGTACTGTAAGATTTGCTATTTAATAGAGAATGTTCAGACTGCACACATTACTGGTGAATTGGCAAGATGAAAGCTGTTAATATTACATAAAGCCTAGGCATGCACTGAGAACAGAAAGCTTGTTAACCCTGACTCATTTGGAATTTATTTTAAAAAATCAGCAACTTTTCAACAATGCCTAAGAATATGAAAAACTGATTTTTTTGTTTTTCCTTTGGTAACTCAGATGAATAAAAATGTCTCATCGTGTTTATAGTCTAAATTTGGCAACTAATAAATTTGGCAACTAATTTGGGACTGTAAACCTAAATTGAAATTATCTAAAAACTCTGACCTCTTGCATAATTTAAATGGAGGGGAAAATGCAGGTTTAAGTCTTCTGTCTTGAAGTCTGCGTAGCGTCAGTGACTCTTCATAGAATGTTAGATTAGGTTGTCTGAAGTTCGGGGATACAACCTACCAGACATCACATAGACCTGAATATCTTTTTGTTTGTTTTACATCTGAAGATTGTAAGATACCAGAAACTTGATATGGCGTCACATCTGAGATGGTACTGCATTTTTAAGGATAGATCTTCCCCCAGTCATATTTTCATCTCTTTGAGAAAGTAGCAGTGTAAAATAACTAGAACTCTTAAGGTAAATGATTGTATAATGTCATTTTGTGAGTATAGTAACTACAGTTTTGATAATGCACTTCAACAAAATTTACCAAGTACATAATTGAAGCAAGTGTAGACATTCTTTAACGACTGCTGCTTTTGAATGTAGTCATCTCCAGCACTGAGTTGCTTCTTCCCCATATATGAATCAAGATGATGATATTCCTGCCATAACAGTTTTCCTAATGATTGTTTTCCATAGCAGCAAGAACACTTTTTTTATTTTTACAATATTAAGCAGTTTGCATTTTATTTTCTTTGTCATACTGATGGTGCAGTTGAATTGAAGACTGAGTCAGTGTTTCTTGTACTGTTTTGAGGTCAAATTTGTTTTGTTCCAGAATGCATTTACTAATTGTAAAAACCATTTTCTGATACATAAATATTAAAACACCCTGTGAAATTAGTTAACACTCTTGTGGTAAGGTCTTTTTGTGTCCTCTCTTGAAGGATTTAAAGGATTAAACACGGTAAAAATTGAAACTTCTTTGAAATACGATGAAAAAATAATGCTTCCGGCTACTGAGTAGGGTTTTGCAGTAACTCAGATCCGTTACGTACAGATATGGTTCGTGGTCACTTTTACAGTATTTCTGCCAGGGATTTATACTTGAGTAAAAGTAGATACATTAGGATCTACTTGCAAAATATTGTGATTGAGCTTTTTTCTGAATATCTTCCTTTCTTGCCCAGAGATTAAATTTTTCTCGTGTATTTTCAGTAGCAGTATAGAAAATAGGTAGATACCACAGTTGTTAAGCATTTTCTCCTTCAGAGGCAGAGTATCAAAACCAGTGCATACCTGATGGCTGAGAAATTGTTCATTGAAAAATTTCAGCATAAAATGTTGAGTTACGGGATTTTAATTTCTTGTCTGAGATTCAAGCTATATATGGGCTATTAAGTGTTTGCAACAAATGTGTTTTCTTTACATAGAATTGAATGACTTCATCATCCAGCTTGATGAGGAAGTAGAGGGTATGCAGAGTACCATTCTAGTTCTTCAGCAGCAGTTGAAGGAGACTCGGCAGCAGTTGGCACAGTACCAGCAGCAGCAGTCCCAGGCCTCCAACCCAGGTACCAGCAGGACTCCATCCTCTGAGCCCACAGAGCAGGGAGAGGCCGCAGGCAAAGACTGCGGCCGCCTGGCAAACGGACCAAGCAATGGCAGCTCCTCCCATCAGCGGACGTCTGGGCCTGGATTTTATAGGGAGGGTAGCGGCACGGAAGATGACTTCCCGGCTTCTCCAGGGAATGGTAATAAGCTGTCCAACCACTCTGAAGATAGAACTGGTAGAGGAAGTGGTAGCTACATAAACCAGCTCGGTACTGGGTATGAAAGTGTAGACTCTCCCACTGGCAGTGAAAACTCTCTCACTCACCACTCAAATGACACAGACTCCAATCATGATCCTCAAGAGGAGAAAACAGTGAGCATGAAAGGTAACAGAACTGTGGGTTCTCGTCATGTCCAGAATGGTTTGGACTCCAGTGTAAATGTGCAGGGTTCAGTTTTGTAACATTTTTCTGCAAAATTTTTATACAGTGTCATTGAAATTGGGAGAGGATACTGTCCAGAAGCTGTTTAAATTAGTGCATACTTGTCACAATTTTGCCTTTTTGTGGGTTTCTTTTTGCTTCAATACCTCTGCCACTTTGAAAATTTTAACAGTTAATTACGTTGAATGTTGCTAAAAGAACGTTTGTGTAGCTCAAGTTATTTTTATATGAGTTAATGTGAAGTTGAAATGGAATTTATTTCCATAAAGTATAACATAAATGATGTCTGTACAAATCTGTGTATATCTAGAACCTGTGCTGTGTAAGGGCATTCTTACTCATACTGTTATACTTAACACCACCTTCAAGATTTGTCATAATAGCTGTGGGTTTATGACTGCCAAGTTTGCCCAGTACAGTAGTTTTATCACTAAAAAGATGGACTTACTGAAGGAGTCCTTTAGTAGTTTCAGTGTTAATTACAGTTTTTCCCACCATACATCTGTGCATTTTCTCCTTAGGTGACCGAATGTTTATGAATTGTGTGCATAGTTACTCAGTTTTTAAGAACTGTTGTATCCTGTTGATGCATATTGCTCTGTGACTCCAATATTATCTTACCTGTACTGACCAAACCTAAATAAAAACTTTTAATAATGTAATTTCCTCATTGTTCTGCATTGGCTTACATGGCTTATTTGTATGCGGTGTATTTATGGTCCTTGCTTTTGAATTGAGTTTGTATCTGTGTCAGTCCTCTCTGATACAAGCATATGCCAAATACATGAAGTGTAGGTGTGTACTAGTACTAATTTCAGGACAGCCTGATAGTGCTTGTTCCACAGGTTTTGTCCTTATTGGCAGAAAAAGGTTGGGGATGGGGGGGAGGTGAAAAGCAGAAGTTAATAAAAGTAAACCTTAGAGTACGAACCTGGTTTTATTAATGATTACAAAAAAAAAAAAAGTAAAAAAAACAAGCCAAACCCAAAAGCTTGAAGTACCTAACAGGTAAATGCACAAGTTAAACTAAAACACTTAAGGAACTAGCAATTCAGCCTTTTGAACCGTTTAACTTCATTTTTTAAATGCCTGCCTGAAGAAACTGATTTCTTAACAGGTGCAGAGAATGAAAGATATCCCTTTAATTAAACATATTATTATTGCTCAGTAGCAATGAGCTATGAGTTTCAGAACCTGGATTTCTGGTGTTTATTTTCTGTCTATTAGTTTAATGTTGGTAGCATATAAGCAAGAAGATGAAAAAGCACTGTTCAAGGTAAGACAGAAGTGCTTAGTGGTATATTTTAGGGTGGACTTAAGTCCAGTTTCAACATTTTTCTACCTGTGACTCTTCTAATTACCAGATAAGCTATTTCTTATTTAGTAGCTGCATATGCATTAATTTTATTAGTTAACTGCTTTTGCAGTTCACTGTGGAAACAGACTTGTTTGAAAGCAGTATTTCTCAAAAGTTCTAGAGCACACTTGACTTTGTTTAAATTTACAGTTACAGTAAATTCTTAGATTATAGAAGGGCTTCTGTGGTAGCATTTTTAAGTGGCATAAATTAGTGTCTGCTATAGTATTGTCCAAGACAAATGGATGTAATTAAAATGCTACCAGTTACGCTTGTCTGTATTAAAAACATGCTAATCCGTGGCTAGCACTACTGCTATTTTAGTTTCATAGGGTTCACATCAGTGTTCTAAAATCACTTGGTAGTGGTCACTGGAAGTATAAATTCCATTGATGATACCTCATTGCTTTTTGAATGTTGCTGCTTCAGGCCTTATTGCCTGAAAAATAGCAGTTGAATGGTTAAATGCATGAAAGGGAAGTGACTAATATCTGTACAAAAACGGTACTGGCATCTGGCACCCAAAGGAATTTTTAGATCACAGAAGTCCCTGATCATGAATTTTATTTGATTGTAGCATTATATTGCTTGCTTATGTAGCATGTGTGTATATGTACATGCTGGATCCTGTACATGGTAAAATACAATATTTGTAAAAAGCTCCAAATGCTAGTAACACAAAATAATAATCAGGCTCTCTGATCAGGTGGTAAAAAGCATTGTGAGGACATCTGTGGTCATTAAAATAAGACATAGTTCTCAGGTGTTGATCACTTTTTACTTAGGTATTACAGGATATTCATGACTTCAAAATCATCTCTACAGGAGGTTTTTCTCAAGAGTGGTTATTTCTAAATAGTAAAAAAGAAATCAGAAATACAAATTTATACCATCAGACTTCCAAGTTAACTTTTGGAAAAAAAAAGGTGTAAGTCAAACCATTCCCCTTGTCATCTGCTGCTTAGAAGATATCTTCTAAATAAGCAGTCTTGGGTGCTTTGTCTGATTTTTTTTTCTCCCCTTCAAATTAAAAGCAATCCAGCAACTGTGCCAGTTAATAATAAAATTAATTATATAATTACATAATTGACTTGCTTTCAGGGAAGACTTGCTACAAGCATAAGTGAACTGCAGTGTAATACTATATATGCAAATACTAAAGCCTGTAGTATTCATGGGTTTGCCTAGCTGTGTTGGTGTCTGTATTATGACACGTAAGAATCCTGAATGTAGTTGGTTCATTTTAACAAAAAATGACATTTTATTGATCCAGTAAATACAACACACTTCTTTTTAAAATTAGATGGAACCTATATCTTGCTGTATGTATTTTCAGTAGTCAGAAATGAAGAAACAACTTGCTGATTTTGGACAATTTGTCTTACATCTTAGCTACTGCTAAAGCAGCTATTTTCACTGCTCAGTTTCCCACAAGAGCACTGCTGGCTCATCAGAGAAATTGAATTGCTGTCCTTTTCTAGGATGCCTCGAGAAGTGAGGGATGGAAGCAGTGTGTCTTCCAGTGGGTTGGGATTCCCTTTGAGTTGAGACTCTTTTCAGGTGGATTTCTTCACAACTGGCAAGATGAGGTTATTTATTCTCAACGAATTTGTATAGGCTTAGCCCCCACTGAATTTTTGTGATTTGAGTTTTAATAGTCTGGTACACGTGGGTGCTGTATGTAAGTACATTAAGGCTGTATGTATTTATTTAAAAGACAGAATATAAAGATCAAAGGTTTTGTGGTAGCAGAAGTTAATTCCATACGACTTAAGTTTTACCTAAGGTTTGTCTTGTCTGCAGAGTGCCTCCTAACTCTGAGGGATGAGCTTTTCCCTGACCTCGCTGGAGAGCCAGTTTTTAATGGGTCTTTGGACTCACTTCCGTTAACTCTACCGAGTATTTTAGCCGAGGGGGTGGAAGTAATTGGGCAAAGAATTTCCATGAGCACCAGAGGCCGCTGAATTGCTACATGCAGGAAAGCAGATGCTGGGGAAAACAAGATGCCCAAAATATGAGTAAAAGGACAGAAATGAACGAACAAAATAGTCGCGGACAAAAAAGCTGAAACGGTAGCGTTAGTGCAGCCGGTGCCGTCAGTAAGCGGCCAGACCCTGTCTTTGCCCGTGTCTTTGCGCGGCAGGTTTTCAAAGCCGGACTGTGCTGTGCTGCCGTATCCTCTCGGGGGCACAGGCACCGGGCGGCATTTTTTTCTGTTTCATAGGGGCGCTGAGGCTGCCTTGCCTCGGCTGGGACTACTGCGGGCCTGCGTTTTAAGATAACGATTCTAGGAGCGGTTCCGTTCATAACCGCGAGCTACACCCATTGCTAAGAAATGGCATTTTCCCGAATTCGTAGGACGGGGGTGCTCGCGGGGTGTGTCACCTGGGGCTCGGCCGAGCTCAGCCCCCTCGGCAGGGGCGGAGGCCGGGCGGGCCGCGGTTGCGCCGTGCGAGTCGCGCCCGGCTCCAGACGCCGCCATGTTGCGCCGCTTTGCCGCCGCGGGCAGGTGAGATTCGCGCCGCACCGTGCCGGGGGAANGCGGGAGCGGCGGAGGAGGCGGCGGGAGGGTCGTCTTGTCGCCCCTCGGTGTCTGCCCCCCGCCATTTCACGCGCAGGGAGGTCGCGCTGCTGCCCGCTGCCCCGC
Source organism: Tichodroma muraria (assembly GCA_013390105.1). Lineage (NCBI taxonomy): Eukaryota > Metazoa > Chordata > Aves > Passeriformes > Sittidae > Tichodroma > Tichodroma muraria. The sequence goes on from WAAG01000157.1 coordinate 9,957, forward strand.
CGGGTCGGCGCCGGCCCGGGTGGAGGCTCCTGGCGGTCGTCCTTGAGCGCTTCCAGGTTCTGCCCGCGCCGTCCGCCGAGGAGCTCTGATGGCCTGACACGGTGCTGCCAGACCCTCTTGTTTTTGCTGGCCGGGGTCGCCGCACTCGGCCGCTCTTCAGGGTCCCGAGGGCTTTGCTCGCTTTGTGTCCGTGGCTTGTGTCAAGGTCACCAGCGATACGGCGGCGGGCCTCAGAGCTGACCGTCCTGCCGGCCCGGCGAGTCTCTTCTCGTCGTGGCTCTTGTCATGTCGCATGCCAAGTGCGAGGTGTTTAAATGGGGAAGGGTAACACAACCTGCGCGGTGTCTGTGCCGGGCATCGCGGCCGTGACGGCCCGTGTGGTTTCCCGGTACCCCCTGTGGGGACAGGGAAACACACGTTTGTGTAAATGCTGGAGAGATTCAATCCTGGGAACCCGGTGACTGTGCAGGATTTTTGGCCTTTTTATTTCCCAGTACAGGGACCTTGTGGGTAGCGAGGGAAGGACATTTCGGCGACATCTTTGCTTCTATTTTTAATCAATAAAGATTAGGTGAAGCTTTGAACGTCATCGAGTTACTACTGGCTTTTTATTGCTATCCCTGCTTTTCCCTCACGTGCGTGCTTGGGAGGGTACATGAGTCTTTGCAGTGGCCTGGAGGCTCTGTTTGAGAAGCAACAGCTTCACAGTACTAAGCCCTCTCTATGTGACCTTTATGTGAATTCATCTTTGCATTTAAGTAGTGTGCAGTTTGCATCTCTGCATAGTAGGCTTGCTTTGAGCTCTTGAGAAATGGAAATTCGATTTCTTTGGTTAGAATACTGCCCCACGTGCTTAAAGCAGCTGATCATAACAGCAGTGTATTCAGTCTGTTTCATTGGTAAAGCCCAAGTTTTACTGAATGAGTCTACTTCCTTCTGGTTTTTTTTTTTTTTTTTCTTTCCTAGAAGCAGTGCCAAGTTGGTAGCACCCTTGGGTTGCTTGGTTTCTAGGCAAAAGCACACTCTTCCTGACTTGCCATATGACTATGCTGCTCTGGAACCTCATATTAATGCAGAGATCATGCAGCTGCACCACAGCAAGCATCATGCCACCTACGTGAACAACCTGAATGTTGTTGAGGAGAAGTACAAGGAGGCACTGGCAAAAGGTTTGTATAGCCACAGTCAACAGGTGAGATGGAAGCTTATTGGCGTAGATGATACAGGAGAACAAAAAAAAGAAGGGAAATATTTTCTTCTAAAAGTTTTGGATTATGTCATTGTAATGTTGTTAGGGGAAAATCTTTTATTATAGTTTCAGTGGTGCTGATAATTGGAAATAAAATGTTAGTAAAGAGCATGAATTCTGTTCGCTAGTGCTGTAAAACTAGAAGTTGTGTTGATTGTGTGGGTTTAGTCCATATTCCATTAGTAACTTGAATTGAACAAAGACTGAGTCAGTAGGAAATTGCAGTCATTTTGTGGAACAAGTACTTTGCAATAAAAGGTTAGTAGCAAAGTTAAATAGAGTGAAATTTGTGTGCCTTGATAGTTTTCACATCACATGCTCTGCTCAGTCTTGGTAAAAAGTCTCGGTTGCCTACAAGTGGAGGTAAGACAAATGTTCAGTTAATGTGTACAACACGCATTAGAGAGACCTGAATTTGGGTGTCAGTTATATCACTGGGTCAAATTAAGGGGTTGTGTAGGTCACAAGCCCATGCCAGACACTAAAATATGTGGGAAACCATCATAGAACATTTTGTTATGATCTCAAAATTTGAGATATGCTGCCTTTTGTGAAGGCTTTGCAGGTGTAGCAGAGCTGTGCTAAAACTTGAGATGTGTTTTTTCTAAACTTTGAGTATTTCAGTTGGACTGATGAAAGTGTGTGCAGTAACAAGTAAATCTTTTTAAGAAGGTGGAGTATTTTCTGGAGTTTTTTGCTGTTGTGATGATCTTCTTAAAAGGTATCAATTTATCTCAAAGAAATGATTACTGTATAGGCTCACTTCTGTCTGCTTTCCAGGTGGCTTCACAGTGGAATATTTAACTGCTTGGACTTGAGTGAAAGTGAGAATTGCTGGTATCTGAGTAAACCTGAAACATGTATCCCTTGATAATTAACTGCCAGTGTATTTGAATATAGAGTGAGGCTTTTCAAGTACCTAAGTGAGCGTAAAAATAACCTGTACAGTCTGAATTAATGAACTAACGAGATTTGATTAAGAATCAGGTGATGAAGACTGCCACCTTCCCCTGCCAGTGGCAGATCCAGGAAAGGTGTATTCTGGAGATGTAATTAGTGCAAACACAACTGGGGAGGGAACCTGAAGTGTAAGAAGACGGTGTGGCTGCTGCTACTGTAACTGATGCTGTTAAAAGACAAAAGCTTCAGCCATTAGTGGAGGCAGAATTTCTGGTTATCAGAAGCATCTGCAGTGTTGTGGATCCTTTGAGTTATTTTTCAGAAATTATAGCTTTCGATAGCATCTTATTACTTGCTGTTGAAATGTTTTACTTAGAGGTAGAGATTAATTTTTCCTTAAGGATTCTGCAGAGATTATTTTCCAAATTGATTACTTACTGGCTGTGGTCATGCACACCAAAGCAGACAAATAATTACTCAGGATATTCATGATTGTGTGGTTTGTTAGTTTGTTTTTTTCCTAATTGGTATCTCAGATTACAGTGTGCAGTATTTTGACCCTCATTAGAAAAAATTCTAAGACTGGGGCAAAGTCTGAACTGCTACCTCATTCTGTCAATATTGTTATTTTTTCATACTAGGAGCTGTATGTATATACTGCAGCACAGTCAGAAATCTTTCTGGGCTGTGTATCAGTGTTGGGTTACATAGCACATCTGATCACTGATAACTTTTCTGGACAGCAGAACCTTGTCAATGTCTCTTGTTCAGCAATAGAAAGTAAAGTATTCTCTTCAGATTAACATGTTCTTTATTTATCTGTATCTGCGTAGAAAACTCAAAGCCATCCTGTTGGCTTACGTTGTCAGTTCATTTGAAAATGAATGTGCACTTCTGTGACAGCATAGGACTTTGTTTCAGCATAAGCTGGTCCTGACTACTGTCCCATCAAAATGTGTCAGATTTGCTAATTGAAGGATATTAACTTGAATCTTACTTTCATCGAAAGCTGGCTCCTGCCATAGTTTTCCTTGCTCTTCTTTGAGCATCGTATGACCTGTGATTGCACTCTTACAAGGAAACAAATGACTTAGGCTGAGAAACTGAGCTGACTACTCTCTTGAGTACCTTTGAGCTTCTTGTCTTGGTTTACTTAATTGTCCATGGATTCTGTACCTATAAATTCCAGTATACTTTTGCTGTAACTTAAGGGCAGCTTAGTCCTTTTCATTTGTTTTTTTTTTTTTTCCCAGTGCAAAGTTCAGCAGTACAAATACTGTTTTTTTAAGGACAATGGTGAAATGCCATCTCTGGTTCCTAGTGGTCCTGAGGAGTGGGTTCTTCTAAGGAATGGTAGAATAAAGTGATGAACACATTAAAGGCATTCTGAGTTACTTTTTGACTTCTGGCTTGCTATATGTTGTATGTTTTGTGGCTACCTGATAGTTGCAATATTACAGACAGATCACTTATTACAGCATAAAAAAAGGCCAGAGATGATAAATCTTTATTAAATAGAGGTTTTGACTGTTTAAAATATGGATAACAGTGCAAACTTTATGTTTTCCATTGATACGTTATATGCTTGTGGAAAGATTTTGGTGATCAGTAGAGGCCTAGTAGAACCTTACTGCCTGTTGTGGTGATGATAATGTTTTTATTTATGTATTTTTATTTTCTGTATCCTTAGGTGATGTTACAACTCAAGTGTCACTTCAACCTGCACTGAAGTTCAATGGTGGGGGTCATATCAATCACACCATCTTCTGGACAAACCTTTCTCCTAATGGAGGAGGAGAGCCTAAAGGTTAGTGCGTGTTACAGTGGTTTATTACATCAGTTTTAATTAACAGGTAGAATTGATGAACTTTTCTCTTTGAAGGAGTCTAAAGGATCATTATTTTTCAGAGTTAATTCACCTTTCTATGTGACAATTACCAAAATTCTGAGGTATTCGGGGTGTTTTTAGACGTAAGCCGAAAGTATAAAAAACTAGTCATGTACAAAGTATTTTTAATTTTGTCGTGGTTTCGGTGTGAACCAGACAGAAAACTATTAATTTGGGTTGCCAAAAGAAAAGAAATTTTGTAATCAAGAGCAAAGCAGGTTTAAACTTGAAAAGGACAGACTTTTATTAACTAATACAAAAAGGAAAGAAGGAGAAGGAAAAAAACCAACAAACTCTTAGAATTAGAATGAAACCTTTCAAACATTCTTCCTCTATTACCAAAATTTCTCTCATTCTCATTAACAACATACAGAAATTACATTTAGAAACTTTCAGTCAGTTTTTCAATTCTAGAATAGTCTTTCTTCAATTCTTCTAGGGATTGGAGCATCTTTTACTCGCTGTGGAACTAAAAACTGAAAGAAAACAAGACAAAACAAACTTTTCATGATAACAGCCGCCTGGAAAACATTTGTATCATGAAAATTCCTCCCATATT
>WAAG01000157.1:14836-25584 GCA_013390105.1 Tichodroma muraria
AAAAGCCATCCCCGCCCGATCTGCGTGATCTTTCGTGGCTCCGAGACAGCCCTGAGGAGCTCTCTCACCGACCATGCTGCAGGGGAAGGAAACTCGAATTCCATCAGCCAGATATCAGTAACGTGGCTCGGCTCTGGCTCTGCGGTCATTTTTTTCCTTTTTTCCCGGTCAGCCTGGGAAGGACTTGCTTCCCCCTCCCCCGCCAGGCCCCAACGGCCACGTGGAAGGGAGGGGGAGCAGGGAACGTGGAAGGGAGGGGGAGCAGGGAACGAGCGAGCGAGCAGCAGGAGCTGTTACCTGTGTCTCTGCCGGAAACCAAGAGAGCACTGATTCCCGGGTTTGCATTTAAAAAAGGTGTATCGTAAAAGGCGTACCCACGCTTTCATTGGTTTTATCAAGTGTCAGTAATACACATTGGCCAATCACGGCCAAACTACTACAAATTTCTAGAGCTGATTATGTATACACTGCAAAATACTTGGCTACTGCTGTATATATCCTTTCCACCTTCCTAAGAGAAAGTAGTTGTACAAAGCTGTGCTAATAAAATTGCCGTATGTACTCGGTTCACAGAAAGAAGAAATGTGCTGCAGACCCACCCAGCCTAGTGGCTGGAGTTATGCTCCAGTTTGGATAGGGATAGTTTAGCAGTTAAAGCCTAAAGGAAGGAATCCCCTTGGGGAGGATAACGTACCGATTACCTAGAGTGACCTGCAGTTAAAGGTAAAGGCTCTTTAGTACAGATCTCGCAAAAGCTGTTATGATAAACTGGAGAGGTATTGATCGAGGTTTATATGCCTGCGATCTTTCTGTGCTTTTTTTCTGTCAAAGGAGAATTGATGGAAGCCATCAAACGCGACTTCGGTTCCTTCGCAAACTTCAAGGAGAAGCTGACAGCTGTGTCAGTTGGTGTTCAAGGATCAGGCTGGGGCTGGCTTGGCTATAACAAGGAGCAGGGGCGCCTACAGATAGCAGCTTGTGCAAATCAAGACCCTTTGCAAGGAACAACAGGTCAGGTTTCTTTTCCTCTGCTTCTGTAGATTTGATAGGCAGGTGTGTGACATCTGAAAAGTGGTTTGTCGACAATGTTGAGAAGAAATTGGTGGATAAATAGCTCTGAAAAACCAAATGTCTCTTCTAGCAGAAGTAAAAACGCAGTTTTTAGAGCAGCATTTGTAAAGCAGGACTTAAAAATTGTGAAGAGCAGAAGGATTAAGTGTCCTTCTAGTCCAAGGGAAAATAGATGGGCCATATTGTGAACGTGCTTTTTGCTTGGCGAATATTTTAGCTTCAGCTTCCTTGGATTTTTGAGTAACTGGAGTAAATTGCACATACCAAGCAACTTTAAGCCTCTTGCCTTCAGGTTTTTTTTTCCCTCTGGCAGAGGAGCTATTCTCAGCACCGTCAGTGGAGGACAGACAACAGGAGAGGGGAAGATGAACGTAGTAACTCTTGTTCCTATCTAGACTGGGTTTAAAATGGAGCCTTATAATTTGCTTCCTTTATATCGACAAAGACTAATGAGTGTCAACCAAATTAGTGTATGATGTGGTTAAATGTTACAGCTGGACAAGCAGCACAGTATTGGCAATGATCTCTTTCCAAGATATTCTTACTTCCTTAGAGAGACACGGAAGTGGTAGTGGCAGGTTGGACACTCTTCACAGAGAGAGGAGGTCATGACCAGTGAGAATCTGCTTGCAGTGTCATTTTGTCCAAATCATTTTGCAGATACCTTTAAAACATGTTCTGCAGAATTCGTAGAGAATGGCAAGGAATTTCATGTATTGCCAGCAGTATGTGTATTGCCTATCAGTAGGGTGAAAAGAAATTACAGATTTAGTATAGGGATAGTAGAGTATAATGGGGGTAAATTTCACCCTCCCTTCTGTGAAAGTTTACCATTAAAAATTCAGTGACGGGTATTTTAGCACAAAAGCAAGGAGGTAATTAGGCACTTAACAAATAGCCTGTAATTAAAGTATTGGAAGCAAGCTGGCATAGCAAGAAACCTTTATAATGTAATTTTTCATGAAAGTGCTTACATAACTGTGCAAAAGATAGAAACCTTTCAAAAGTGACTTCATCTGGTTTCGGTTATGTCTTCAAGGCAGTTCCAGAATATTTATAGATGTGTTTACCCAAATCAGCTCTTTGAGTTTATGCAGTGTGTGTGTGTGTGTGTGTATGAGCACAGTTTTGTAAAATGCTGCAATAAAGACCAGTATGCTGCAGAGCTCTTTGTCTTCCTGCAGATTGAGACTCAGAAACTGGGTACAACTTGGGGATGCAATATAAAACTTTACATGTAAAGTGTGTTTTCATGTAAACATTTACAAAATTTATCCTCTCTTTTCACAGGTCTCATTCCTTTGTTAGGCATTGACGTATGGGAACATGCATATTATCTTCAATATAAAAATGTTCGACCTGATTATTTGAAAGCCATTTGGAATGTGATCAACTGGGAGAATGTATCTTCAAGATATGCAACTTGCAAAAAGTAGAGTGGAATTCTTGCAGAGACTACTAAAATGTCATCAGTTCTACTCTGATACCACACTTGTAGTAGTGTCTGTGGCTTACAAATGAATTGTTCTACTGCAGAAAGCACTTCACTCATCCAACAAAAGCATTTCATAATCAAGCAAAGTGTCTGCTTGTTTAATTCTGTGAAAGGTATTTACTTAGAGTTCTGAAGCTTTAAACTGTTGTGCAACAAAGGGAGACACTTTAATCTGTTCCATTGCATATAGAAACATAGGTCACTTTGCTGAAACTTAACGGATTTCCTTGTTGCACTAAAATACCTAAGTGGAAAAATGTGCTACTGTTGCTATAAACAAATAAAACTCAAAAGAGGAATCTTCTATAACTGTCCATAAGAGACTCATTTTTAGTAATATCTGGTCTAGTTACTTGATTTTAAAACAATTGGAAGAGAAAAATGCCTTTTGTAATTTGTTGTATTACAGGCTGCAGTGCTTTCATAAAGGTTGAAAAGACAAGTGAAAGGGGAAACAGGTGTTGCTGTGCCTGCCTGTATTGTCTGTGTTTAGTCACCCCTACCCATTCCTGCATCTCTTACATGAGATCTTCGTGTATCACACTGATGCACGAGTGTTGGAAGCATTACCTTGGGCAAGAGATTACAGTATTGGCTCAGGCAAACTGTTCACGTAGGGGCTGAATGACAGCATGTGACACTCATTTCATACTAACTGCTCAAGTATGTCTTAGACCATCCTTTAACTAAAGGGACTGATTCCGTTCATATATCAAGTACGAGCTGCCTCTGCACAGCTGTGTTGCTGAAGCAGTAGTAACAAATTAAACTTGATGCTTGAAGCAGGGACGAAGTAGCCTGTGTGGTGTAACAGAGCATGTCCATGGTCTTGAAAAAGAAATGGTTGGCCTGTTGTGCTTACCAGGGTGTCTGCTTGAAGGTGAAAGAAACGGGAGTTTTTTCCTATTCCTTATTACATATGGTGAAGTACCACATAGCAGAGATGAAAAACAAACCGGTGGAGTGCTCCTCAATGCGAGTGACTGCTGAGGCAGGGCTTTGTGGTGAGTGCCGTAGTGCGTGTGCCAGACACCCTGGTACTGCACACTCCAGAGGAACAGGAGGTAAGTATGCCTGTGGACTGCTGCTCTGGAAAGGCGTGCTTAAGCTATGGAGGAAGCTTGAATGAGCCCCGGGTGGTGAGGCTTTAAACCGTGGAGAGCTTCTCAAGCACAGCCAACATTTGCTGAGGCTCTAAAGGCAGTAGTGTGAGACCCAGCACATGCTGGTAAGGCTCAGTTTCTGCTGTGCACCAAGTTAAGAAAAAGGTTAAAAAACTGGTCTGCTTCCAGTCAGCTGGTGAGTCAATCCTGCTACCTTGCATCCTGTCTAGGTCTGAATGTGTAAAATCCTGAGCTCTACAAAACGGATTGTCTGTGGAGTAGGAAGATGAGAACTTACTAACTGTTGAACTCAAATAGTAGGGACAGTGAAGCAGTGAAAATTATTTAATGCTTGTTCTGGACAACTGTAAAGGACAAAGGTTTCTTAATGTGGTTCATTTGAAGTAAGGGCTTGGTTAAACTCTTAATTCCATACTGCTGTGATATCTGGAAAAAGTGGTTATTGTGGCACTATGATGCGGAGTATGTGCCTGTAATTTAGCAAGTGTACTAGCAAAGCTGTTGACTGGGCAGTGAAAATGCCTAAACCTCTTACTAATCTGTGTTAGGCAGTAAACTCAGAATTGCTGCTGAGAACTGGCACTTTGTGTTCCAGTGGTTGCTGTGGAGGTGGGCAGGTCTGTCCCTCCCTACATGAATTGAGAAACAGGAAGGGAAAGCCTTACAGCTGATCTCAAATACCCTGTCTGGTCTGAGACCCATTAGTCAAACATGAAATTAAGTGTTTATTCTACCTAGACCTTCCTAATCCCAGTGGTAAAAATAGCTGTGTATGTAAAGTCATCTCCAACCTGAACTGTGCAGAGTATCATCAATGAGCATGGAATTATTTGCAGACTTGATCTGCATGACAGGAGCAATGAGTTTGAAATTTCAGCGCTGGATTAGTCTTTGACCTGCACCAAACAGAAGAGTTGCAAAACTGCATCCTGACAGACCCCAGGTCTTAGCCATGCTGCTGATGAAGATGCTGTGTTTGTACACACAATTAATTCGTATGTAGGCCACATTATGTTAAAATAAAAATTGGAATAATTTTCAAGAGGGGAACAAAGTGCAGTACGTAGCCCAAAACCTGGGAAATAATAGTGTGTCATGGGCTGAAAGAACAGAGTGCATCAGGGTGATCCCATAATAAATACTTACAGGTGGCAAAGCTGCTGCAGACAGAGACTTTGGTTTGCGTATTGCAGATTTTGGTGGCTGAATGTTTTTCAGACACATGCAGTTGAGTCCAAAAGGGAAACGCAAGTGCATATTTCTGATGTTTTGCTAACCCATGAAGAGACATTTGAAGGCTAATATGAATCACAAAGTGTGTGTATCTCATTCTGTACCGGAACAGATTAAAGTAATTTGAGGCCAGCCAACCTGAGCTCTTGCAGCCTTTTTGCCACCCCTGTGGTAGGCTGTGGGGGCAATGCCATGGCCAGCCCCAGTGAGCCCTCATCCTGCTGGGAAACAGGAGGGGTCTGTGGGTGTCTACTGAGCAGGCAGAAATGGAAATAGATCGAAGAGGCTTTTTCCCTCCAGCTTCTGATTGCCATCTTACAATTTTTTATTTTACCTTTATCTACAGCATGTATTAAAAACTCCCCAAAGTAGTAAACCCATAAACTGTTTCCAGAAAATATTGAAATCTTGTGAGCTGGTATGCTCTCCTAGATATTAAAGCCTCTTTATTTAGTGAAGACTTGTCTTTACTTTGCATTCAAGAATTTAGTTCTCTCTAGTGTAGCAAAGTAGGTTTAAAATGCCACTGTGCCATTCTGCTAATATTTTACATGCCTGTTGCATTGACCTTGCAGAAGTTAATTATTACTATAAAGTGAAAGAGTTGTGTTTGCAGTCATGTTTAATACTGAGGAGATAAAAATACTGGTAACTTGGTAGACTTAACCTGCCTCTTTCTTCTCTTAATAATTAAAGTAATGCTCTCAGGTTTCATCATAGCTGTTATTCTTGTTGATTCAAAAAGCAAAGAGTTCTGTGGTAGGAGTGTGTGAGCTTCTGCAGAGCTGAAGGAGCTCCAGTCCCAGAGACCCGGAGCTGTGACTTCCCCACTAGGTGGGAGTGTCTGTCTGTCTTAATCTTGACTTCGGGCTTCCAAGTTGAATTCCAGAGTCAGGTCAGGAACCTGACTGGGTGTTCTCACTGCTCAGGAGCGGATCTGCTTGAATTTCCACTTTCTAAATAATCAAGGTGACCCTCTTCAGTAAATAGTTTGTGGGGAGGAGACAATGCTGCTGTGGAGAAGGCAGTTTATGGTAATACGTACCATCAAATACAGAATTTACTGTAACTAGAACCAGGTAGGCAGAGGTTAGAGGGAGGTACTCCTAATTAAAATGAAGATGCTTCTAGGGTTTCCATCTGCCTCACCAGACTCTAAGTGTGTCTGTGTAGGGACACCCTGAGCGGTCTTTCAAGTCCAGAGACCACAGATTTAACTGCAGGGGATAAAGCCTGTCACATTGCTGTAGTTAAGCCAAGTCTTCAGGGAATACACAACCTAAGGCACGGAGCTTTGCGGTTTGCAACTGTGCTGCTTTATAGGGCTGCTGCTGCATCAGCTTTTCACTGGATCTTCCCACCTAAAGAGATAGATGGATAGATGAAATAGCACCAGTTGGTAAACCTGCTGCCTGGACCTGATGCAGCTGGTGGTGGACCCAAACAGCCTTGTGACACCACAGAAGCAGCTTTGGCATGTGTCCTACATGAGTGTTTTGAAGCATGTCTGGATTGGTGGGAAATCCCTGGAGCTCAGAGAACTCCCTTCAGCAGAGTTCTTGGGAAGCCTTGACATTAGGGCTATGTGAAGTGAGCGGCAGTCCCCATAGTTGTGGGATCCTGTTGCATATAAACTTGAAGAGGAATCAACAGTTTTCTGAAAGTATTAATTTCTGTGGAACTCTATGGAAACATACAAAAGTTGCTGGGTATTGTACTTGGTATTTGCAGACAGGTTGGAGGCTTTCAGAATCTGACTTCTGTGGGGGAATTTTGTCCCAGTTGGAAAGGTAAAAACCTTGAAAAGTCCAGGTCTGTCTTCAGTTAGACTATGATTCCTTAGTCCTTTCTTGTTTTCATCACCTTTTTTTCTGAGGAGAGCCAAGTCTGTACTTCCCTGGCTTCTCTCTACCTCTCCTGAGGTCCCTTATCGAGGTCCATTTCCTTTGGAGTGTGCTCTGCAGTTCTGTTCCTTGAAGCTGTGTTCCTTCTCACCAGCTGCTCCATAGTGCTGCACCTTAAGGGCTTGTCCTTTATGCTACTGGCACTAGGACTGTAGCTCTAAAAGGTCAGATCTAGAAGCAAGTAGCATGGTAATGCAGCTACTTTTATCCATAACCTTTGCAACACTCAGAATATTACTGCACAGGAATTTCAGTTTTGCCTTGCTTTTGTAAGAGAAAGTTAAAAGTTTTTACACAGTTACTACAAAAAATACCACTGACACATTGGAGGTCTGAAAATCAGAAGGCAAGAGAAAAGAACATCTGTTCATTTAAGTGTCATGATTTGGAGGTAATCTCACAATTCTGAGAAGAACTAATTTGTACTATTTCAATATTTGAACTTGACAGGAAACGGTTATGTTGCAACGCTTGTTTTGCCTCTAGAAATTCAGACCTGAGGTAGCTAAAAGCAAGGGCTCCCAGTTTTCAGGAATTTTGAAATTTGGCTGTGGTCAAAACTGGATAGAATTGACAACTTGTCAATGTTTCCAGGAATCCAGAAGCTCCCTTGGCCCTACAGCTGTCAAGGAAGTCTGGTGTCTTGTCTCTCAGAGCAGCTGTTGTGGGCTTCAAACCTCAGGCTTCTCTAAAGGTCATTCACACAGAGCTGTTTCAAACGAAACATTTTAGGCTCATAAAGGTATTGTTTAAGAAAGCTCTCTGTCTCTCTATGTATCTGTCTTCTGACTAAATGCTTCACTGGGATATTTCCAGCCACTCTTAATACCTCTAGCAGAATTGTGTTAAGAGGCTGTATGGAGGAGAGGAAATGCAGTCTTTCAAAGGATGCATCATCAAGCTGTCTTTGATTTCTTCCTCCTGTAAAAGATGCACACAAGCCTGGCCAGACTGCCAGGAGAAGAGCTTGACTCTTGCGTCCCTTGAGTGTTTGAGTTTGTTTCCCAAGTCACTGGGAGGAACTTGTGTCAGAAGGCCTTTTAACTTACTCTTCCATCTGGGCTCCCCCACCTCTTCCTGAGTTTAATTGCAATAGGTTTTACTGGTATTTACAAGGAAATGTATTCATTAATTTCTTCTTATTTATTTTTCTTATGAAAGCTCTCACCTGGGCTTTTTGGGGATGAAGGGATATTATTTATAAAAACTTAAGTGTAGGACTTTGTGCTTCTTTGTATAACTAAATAAAATGGGAACAATCAACTGGAATTCGCCTGTCTGAGGGTCAGATGCTCCGATGGGGGTTTTCACTTGCATTCACGTGGACCAGGTCAGTTAAAAGCTTCTCAGGGACAGAATTACTGCTTTTCTGTATTAATTAGCTGGGAATTAGAGTTGTTCCTGGATTTTGTTTTGTTAGAGTGTAAGTCATAGCAGTTAAGTGTTGGTTGTTGTCCATCTGCTGGTATTCCTTGCTGTCCCAAATGCATTCTCTCCAGCCTGTGTGAGACTGTGCAGTGCACAATGGAGTGTGTAAGTGGCAAACCTGTGTCTTGTAGAGGGAAAAGCACAGGATATTAAGCGGAACAAAATGTTTTTATTCCTGATGTGGCTGTCTGGCATAGACATTGTGGGAAGGATAGAGGTGTGGGCTAGTGATGGGGGTTCAGCCTTGAAACTGATCCTTGAAATTAACATCTGCATCTACTGATTCTGGGCTGACCTGCCCAGACTTCTCTCCAGCGGGCTCTGATGTCAGCTTCATTAGAAAGTAGCATGTTTCTGTGGCCTCAGAGAAGTACCCAACAGCTAGATCATGTTGGATGTAGGACTATCCCATCAAAGCCTTCTTTCCTTTGCCTGAGCATTTTGCATCAGCAGCCAGTATGTCACAACAATGCAGTGACATTTCTGCTGTGCATCTTCCAGCTGTATTTTTTCATTCCAAATCCCAAGCATTTCACTGTAAGGCAGTTTTGCATGGATTGAAAAAAGCAAAGCTGCTCATGTCCAGCTGATGAGTTCTCCCCATGTACTGCATCCAGGAGCATGTTTTTTAAGTGGTTGCAAAGGGATTCTCTGGATTGCACCCTTGGGCTGATCCTGACATCAGGGCAGCAATATGAAGTCCTACTCTGGCTGTTATTCACTTGGAGCTTTTCGCAGAGTCTGAGCTGGACCTGACATCTGAAAATCCTAGTTCTGCCTGTAATCCTTAGGGATTACAGTTCTGAGGGGGCTAATATGTGTATGTGTCTAAATATACCAATATGATAATGTACTTATCTCTATGTGTGTCATTCTGTTAACCTCTTCTGAATGTCTGGAGGAAAAAAGTGGTAGAAAAACCATCTGGTTGCACTCACTCTTGCAAGCCAACATCTGGCTGCCAGACTTGAGAGGCTGTGTAATCTCTGCTCATGTGGTTTCCATGCTTTGATTCCCTGCTACGACTGAGTGCTGCAGAGGAACTTATCCCTCAGTGTGATCTGACAATGTGTTGGAAGGACAGAGAGTGTCCACCATTAGACTTTGTTTACATGGAAGTGTTTCCAGGTAATCCAAATGGCAGTATATGTGTATGGTTCTCACAGTGCTTCATCACTAAAGCCTTGGCCTTAAAAAGCTCTTGCTTGGGCTGGAACTGTGCTTGCGGGTACCCAGATATATTGTAGATGTGAAATGTCAGTCCTGCACTGTGAATGTGATAAAAGTGAATGCTTCCGGTTAGCCTCTGAACTGAAATTCAGGAAAAATATGCTTTGCTTTCCTTGCACACCCTGCACACACATGCAAGGAAATGAGACCTTGTTTCATTTCAACATTTCAACTCATTCAACAAGAGTTTTGTCTCTTTCATTTATTTGTGGATGAATGAAAAGGGTGAGATGACTGTGCAGTTCATGCAAAGAAGGATGACATGGGTGCTGGAGCGTTGCCTCTGCTGACTGGGTAGGCACTTTGCACACTCCGAAATTCAGGAGAGCAGCATGGAATTGTTCCTCTGCTGACATGGGCCTGAACATGTATCTCCCACTGGTGTGCCCTGTCTGCCATGGCAGGAGCATTGCAGAGGTGATGTACTTTGAGATCCTGCAGCCAAAATCACTGAAACGCTCATTAGCTGAGGTAGTCAGGCAAAGGTGACCCCCTCCAGACCAATGCCCAAGGTACTCCCCTTTTTTAATCCAGAGAAGAATCTGGATATCAAAAAAATACCGAGGGCAGTATCCTGACTGCTCAAGGGAAACCATCTGCCCTCAGCATGATCTTGTTCCACTGAGCCCCACATCCTCTTTCCAGCTCCAAGCATTTGGTGACTTTGGATGAATTGGCGAGACATTTTGAATCAGTCAACACCCCATATTCAGCAAATAAGTTATTTGCTTCTCCCAGTCTTGCCCAAAGCATTTTTCAGTTGCATGAAACTATTTTCCATTGGCTTGAAAGGGGAAGAGGAATGAAATAAATTTGTTGACTGAGTCAGAGAACATGTAACAGCAGCTAAACAAGAACTCTGATTTACTGATTTTTGTCACGATCAAATTTAGGCTCCATCTTCTACAGATATTCAGGCTGTGGAATGTTTTTTTTTCCAAAGGAATTCACAACGAATTTGTTCATCTCAAGTCAGAATGATTGTCTTGGTGGCAGTTGCAGTGACATTTGGGTTATGTTAATGAGAGTAAAATTAAATATAGTGCAAAATTAAATTTAGCACAAATTAGAAACCAGTAACATGAAAAATAAGTGAAAAAGGAGAAAGAACTACATGTCAGACTGCAGACCAAAGGAAGAAAATTATTGGAAAGTCCTGATGCTATTTTTTTATAGTTTGGGGTTTTTTTCAAGGAAAAAAAATAGTATAGCCTGAAAACTGCGATAATAATTTTTTTTTTTGAATCACCATACACTCACATT
>WAAG01000157.1:31168-56686 GCA_013390105.1 Tichodroma muraria
GTTTTCCGGGCGGCTGTTATCATGAAAAGTTTGTTTTGTCTTGTTTTGTTTCAGTTTTTAGTTCCATAGCGAGTAAAAGATGCTCCAATCTCTAGAAGAATTGAAGAAAGACTATTCTAGAATTGAAAAACTGACTGAAAGTTTCTAAATGTAATTTCTGTATGTTGTTAATGAGAGTGAGAGAAATTTTGGTAATAGAGGAAGAATGTTTGAAAGGTTTCATTCTAACTCTAAGAGTTTGTTAGTTGTTTTTTTTTCTTCTCCTTCTTTCCTTTTTGTATTAGTTAATAAAAGTCTGTTCTTTTCAAGTTTAAACCTGCTTTGCTCTTGATTACAAAATTCCTTTTCTTTTGGCAACCCAAATTGATAGTTTTTTTCTGTCTGGTTCACAATGAACCCACGACAGTAGGTTAGTTTGCAACAAAGACCTGAAGCTTCTGGAGAGGTGGATCTGATTATTGTGCCAGCACTTTCCCGAAGTACTGTGTGGATTTTGTGTCCTTAATTTAACTGGCTGCTCTGCATCAGCGGAACTGAGAGTTTCAAGAATTTATACCAAGCAGTAAGGGTTGACTGTCATGCTGGCACAGAGCAGGACTATGGAATTTTTGGACTTATATGGAAGTTTGGGAAAACTTCAGAAATAATTCTGGAATATGCCCAGCAGACTGCATGGTAACAGAAGAGCTGGCTGAGGAATTTATAGCTGTGGGGAGAAAACAATCATCATTTTTTCTAAAGAAATTTTGATCCCAGGAGGGGAAAAAATAACTCAGAAGACTAGTAGAGAATTTGTCAATTATCTTTTCCTTCGTGGTTAACTTATCTGGGACCTATATATATATAAATCACAGTAATAACACAAACACTGCTGAAATTAGCAGCAGCATTTAGGGAGAATTTGGGGATAGGATCTCACTGGCTTTCCAGAATGCCAAGACTGTAGTCCTGTGTTATTCTAATATTAGTCACTTCCAGCAGATAAGATTGTATAAAAACCTCAGCCCATCTCCAGTTTCAGGAGGGCTGAACCAAGCCAGCTAGGAACAGTTAAATTGCTAGTTCTTGAACATAAGTGGCAGCATGATAAATGCGACCTGTTAACTCCAGGAAAGTTCAGCCAATTTTTCTTTAGTTTAGCCTTAGGGAAAAAGCATATTAAAACTTTGCGTGTTGGCATTTGAAGTCTTCTATCTTTAGACATATGGCACGACAACTCTAGAGTTTAAGGAGGAAGGCTGAAGCAATTGCTCTTATACATTTTTTCCATATAATTACTTTGTTCTCCTAATTAATTTCCTTATAATATTTTACCACTTAGGAGACTTAGGTACTTGCTATAATCCAAGGTACTAGACACTTTTTAAGCACACACCACTACCAAAAAACTCCCACCTTTCTCTCTTTCTGTGGCTGTCTAAGTACTAGGAAAATGTTTTTAGTAGCTGTGTTTCTTGTTGCACACCAGGGGTTTTTGAAGTATTGAATCAGCTGGCAAAGGTAGCTGGGAGCAACCCTGATACCCCAACATGGGTTGTGCTTGTCTTTAGCAAAAAAAAGGAGTAATTGCTGACTCTCTCGGGGAAGCTGTACATCTAAAAGTGAACAAATTACTAACTGTGCAATTAGAGGAGATGTGATAAAAAGGAGACACCTCAGACAGTGGGGAGAATAGAGAGGAATAGGGTCAGGACTCATCCAGTCATGGAATAGGCCCTTATGGTATATTTGGAGATCATGCACCACCTCAAGGTAAAGTTATACCAGCCCTTTGCTGACAGTCATGAGGAGATGATCTGGTACCCTGGATCCCCAACACAAACAATCAGGAATTGGGACTGTGGTATTGCAATTAAAATAGTAACAGCTGCACTGTCACAAGGGCTTACTCACAGCATGAGCAAGTGATGTTCACCTCTCTGTGATTTCACACTGATCCCACCTCACCTGCCATTTGAGCATCCTGTGATTTTCCAGAAATCTACTCATGACAGGCAGAACAGCAGAGACTGTGAGGCTCTTCTGGGCCCCATGGCACAAGGAGTCAGGACCAGGGTGACCATTGTACAGAAACATAAGCATGAACTAGAAACTATCTTCTAGCTTAGCTTCTTACTATATTTTTCATTTTTGGGGGGCACAGATGTTCTTGCAAAATCCCAGTTAAAAAGACAGAAAGGATTAACAATACCTGCTTCCAGGGCCTCACTCAGACCCAGGCAGTACCTCTAGTTACCCAGTTTGAGCCACAGAGTATGTCAAGAATGTACGTACCATTATGGACTGGGAAGATATGTGCTCCATAAACTCTGAAGCCTTAATTGGCTCAGCTAGAAATATCTCTAAATGAATAATGCCAAACAGTGTATGGTTTTCAACTAGCAGATAGTATTTTAATATTTTTTTGATCAGGACTAGTCAGGAGAACAATGGAGTCAAAGAAATTCCAACCCAATGCATTCATGGCATCATGTTTAATTGCAGTGAACTGAATAGTGCAAATTACCATAATGATCCCTTTCAATTTAATTGCTGGGCTACCTCTGTATTTTTCAAATAACTGAGGTTGTAAAGTTTTCTACTTCGTAACTTAGTTGCTTTTTGGTGTCAGTTAATGTTATGCCTTATTAAGTCAATATGGTAGTTTCCTGCCAGTTTTATTTCATGTTTAACAGACAAGTCATCACTGTAGGGTACTGTTAGAAATTATGTTATAACATTTCATGTCTATTTGCTAACCACAAACAGTCTCTCTGGTGAAGCAAAATGCATTCAGCTATCTTTATTTTTGCTAATTTCACTTTTCTGTGAAAAGTCCCTTCTGATGTGGAGAGCACAGCTGCACAGGATGAAGCCAAGGGGAACCCAGAGAGAAAACAGCGGTGCTGGCAGGAACCACTGGATGGGGACCGCACTGCTCCCGGAAACCCAGCCTGCGGGAAAGGGACTCCCGGGCTCTGCTCCCCTCTCCCTGCGCCCGGGGCAGGGACACGGCTCAGCCTCCACTGGCTTCTGCCCCCACTGCTCTAGAGCTGCGGCCTGGGGGAGGCCAAGGCAGCTGTCCCACCTGCAGGTGACAAGGGCAGGGGTGGATCTCTGCCACCAATGGAGAAAAGCACCATCCCTCAGCAGCAGCAGGCTCCCCAGCAGCCTGCCCACAGAGGCTGTGCTTGTGCTCTGGAGCAGCAAGAGCTGAGCAGTGAGCTACGCAAAGTGGTGCCAACAAAAACGTCGCTCTTGCTCTCGCTCTTGATGGTGTGGATTGGCACAGTCCTGCTCTTTGTGATGAGCCCAGGAGGCTTTCAATGTTTTCTTTTCTTGAGCACAAGGATGGCTTGAACGTGTTGACCTGGTAAAGCTGGTTGCTTCGACCTTAGGGTATATATTGCTTGTAGTGTTAGGAGGCTGGTTAACATCAAACTGGGATTGTGAAGGAAGTTGTCATCTGTTTGGAAATTTGTTTGGGATGTGAGTCTTTACCAGCTTCTGCATTGTCCTTCAATAGAAGTCAGCTGCTTTAAATATTGTGCTTTTGAAGCTTTAAGATTCCCGATATGGTTCTTTGCAATATATTTTCCATATGATTTCGTTCCAAACATCAAGTACGGCCTTATGGCCAGAAGAGTTTCTCATCTCTGCAAACACGTGCACAGAAAATAACCCCTGCAAGGTTCAAGCTCTGAATGGTGTGCAAGGTTGAATCATTTTACTGGAAGCAAGGACAGACAAATGGAAAGAACAATTTTAAGCACATTCTGTCACTGCAAGGAGTAAAGTATGTATTGGGTATAATTCCTATTTAAACTTGTATTCTAAACCAATCCAAAATCCAAGTTAGGTTTGACCTCCTAACTGCAGTGGAACAAAGTGCTCATCCCATATGGGGACTGGATGCCTCGAAGGCATTCTGTTACTGCAAGCAGCCTTTCCAGGGAAAAGATTTCTCTCCACCTCCTCAAATCTGAGGCATGAGTGCAGAGTGTAGATGCTGCAGTATTGCAACCCCCAGCAACCAGAGAGGGGTTTGCTGGAGCCCTGTGGCATGCAGAGTGACATGCTAGACCCTAACATTGTATCACCTCTATATATTCTCTCAAAGATTTCTGTCCACATCTGCAGCTGTGGTTTCATGGTGCTGAACAAAGCATGCCCAAGGAACTGCAAGAAAGGCCTGTTCTTCATACAAAATATCAGGGATTAATTAACATTGCATATTTTAGCTGGTGTGGCTGTATAGAACAGCATAGGTGTAGGCTCCTGGGGGTAAAGAGTGGCTTATTCTGATTTATTTTCATTTGATGAAAATAAAAAAAAGGTTCAAAGTTAAAAGAGAGTAATACAGTACTTTGTGCCTGCGTATAAGCTTTCATTGGCTCAATCAGGCTCATTAAAACACTTAATAGCTACTACACTGATGGAAACTACTGTGTAGGTAACATCTTATATGCTCTTTCATGGAATGAAGATCTAGAGGAGGGGTGGAAATGTTCTACCAATAATTGAACAGACTTGTCAAAAAATGCATCTTACAGAAACATAGGACCAGCCAAGTGGTCAGAACAGAGTTCACCCAGCCCAGCAAGATGAGCCCTGCCGTCACTCACACTAGAAGCCAGGGAATGGTGTAAGACTGGGGCAAATGCACAGAGATGCTCCCCTATCCACCAGAAATTTGTGTATAAGCTATAAGTGAGTATATAATAGCTCTTGATGTATTTCTGGCTCATGAATATGTAAAGTTGTCGCTTGAACCCAAGTAGACTTTCATACCTGCAGCATCCTGTGCCAAGTTTGTTTGGGGTGGAAAAATATTGATAGTGGAGTCCTCATGTCATGAGCAGAATTAAAGGTTTTGTCTGCCTTTCTGCAGCTGTCAGTGATATCCAGAGAGATGCTCAGTCTTCTTGCAAACATTTTCTATAACCAGATGTTCCAAGTGACCTGTGATGAAATATTTAGTAATAGTAATAGTATATGCCAAGCTTCTGACATACGGTGTCTGCAACTACGTCTGCCTTCGGTGGTCCAGGTATACCAGAAGAGCCCTATTTCTTGCTGAAGTGATTCATTGCTGCATTTCTGTGCTGTGATTTTCCCATCTGGCATCCTTTATTCATAACAGCAGCTCTTCTTCTCTTCCAAGATTCTGTTTGCTTTTACTTTGTTCTTTTTCCTTTGAGGTTTCTCACCAGTTCAGGGAAGATAAATAGATATGGAGACAGTGTTGCGCAGGGTGAGAGGGAGCAAGCATCTGTTGTCATCAGCTTTTCTGATTTCATTGGAGCTCTCATGCTTTTCTTTAGCTGCCTTCATGCAACAAAAACCCTGGAAAACAAAGGAGCCTAAGGCTCCTCAGCTGTACACAGGTGATACCACAGTGCTGATGCTGGGCTGTGCAGTCTCAAACTTTTTATTCAGGATGCAAAATTTTCAGGCACCGGAGGGAAAAATCTATGTGTTATTTCCTAAAGAAGCTTTAATGTGCTCCAGCCACCATCTACCTTCAGCTCATAAATCAAAACCAATTAACTGTACAAGACAAGTCAAGTCACTGCTTCCTGCTGGCATACCTTCTCCCTCTTGCCCGGTACAGTCAAGCCGTGAGGAGGCAGCTCCTCTGGCAGGAAAATAACCAGCAACAAAACCCAAACTCCAACTCCCCAGAAGTGAAAAAGAAAAAAAAACACATTAGGGAAACAAATAGAAACACAGAACGACAAGTCTTGTGACCCATTAGCTCTCTCATTTGCAGTATAAACCATTCTGTTACAATCACAAATTTTGAGACATAATTGGACTACATGTCTAAATCTATTGCCAGTGATTACAGGCAAAATGCCCTGAGTGGTGAAGCCTGCAATCCAGCCCTGTGCGGTTTGGGGGGAGGCTTTGGGGAGGAGCACGGGAGTCTTTGCCATCACCAGAGTATTTTCCATGAGCAGTTCTGTAGCTGGAAACAAACACTCCGTGCTGCTGTCCAGCCAGCAAAGTAATGTAAAAAAAATTACAAAGCTACCCTTCAAAGCGGTCTGCACTTTGCTCATTGTCCAGCAGTGGACTGACCTCCTCCTTGCTCCTCACCAAAAGCCCATGTGGGCGTCCCGAGGGTGTCTGTTCCCCACCCCTCTGAGAAGGGCAGAATGGCCCCCAAAGCTGCAGCAGCTCTCTCTTTTGTGGTTGAACATGGGTAGCATTACTGTTGCCTAGTCTCAAGTCTGGACTGACCATGAGAATCACTTCTTGGGCTTTTGGATCCCCTTGGCAATTTTTCCTGAGCAAATGTGAATGCTGTGGCTTCAGGAACGAAACGTTAAACTAATTTCCTGCCCAGACATCTACCTGGCCACCATTCTCTGCTGCCCCAGGGTGTGTTTGCTCTGTGCTGCTCTCTGCTGAGTTCAGTACTTGTAGTTAGCTGTGTGGTAAGGAAGTACCTGGGAGTGTAAAAGTCCTGTCATAATTTTGATTTATGACCTTTCCCCAGATGGAAAAGGCTGGTCATGCAGGGCAGCATGGGCTAACATTGTGCCAGCCATTTTTAGTCAAGGCTCAATAGAAGCATGCAGGGAGGAAGTCACTCAGTGGCAAAGCTGTCCTTCAGAGGGAGGATGTCCCACCAAGACCCTGCTACAGCTGGGCTGTTGGAGCTCTGTGTTTACAAACTGTGTTGCAAGCCTGTGGAAAAAACCACAGCTGATTAAGGGTGAATTTTTCACTGCTCTTGATGCTTCTCCCTTGTGTGTGTTCTTGCACGTTCTGCTTTGTAAGTGTGTTAATTCCCCAGGGCATTCCCCATGTGCTGGACACATGGCAACTTGAAAGCAAACTTACATGGACAGAGATTGTTTACTGCTGGCTGAAATGCAGGTCCTCTGCAATGTAACTTCTAAGTCTGCATGTGACCTTAGGAGCATGTTTCTGCCTCTGCTCTTCTACAACCAAAGCAGCCAAGATGAGGTAATGCTGCTGTGGAGATGCCAAGCGAGAGGTAAGACCGCACAATGATAGGCTGATGCTCCACTGGGGTAGGGTTGTGTTTGCTTTTTTGTACCAATTTTTGACTTGGAAAAAAAAAGTCTTCCTCTTATTCCTAGCCTTGCATGCTTTCTGCAGCAGATCCTTAATGGTGTTTCAGATGCTGCACCCCAAAACCAGTGCAGCTAATCTTCCAACCCCCAAAGAGCTCGGTTTGCTTTACAGTTCTGGTGTCCAGACACGACTGCTACCTGCATTGTGATGACATTTTTCTTGTTCCCTATGATTTTTCTTTAAATGCAGTATTTTGAGCATCTAGGGTTTTCATGAAGCAGAAATACAGTGATTTTTTTGGTCTGTGGGGAGGCATTCTCCATGTTGATAAGCTTCTGAGCTTCAAACTGAAATTACTCTGTTCTTTATCACTCATGGGAAATCCGCTTCTTTCAGGGTGAGGATATCATGAAATCTCCTGACCCAGGCAGGAGAGAAACCCTGAAGATCACCTAGTTCAGCTCTACTCTGTACTGACACCAGACTAGGTTAGTCTTTGGGAAACCCCCAAAGAAGGGAAGCACACCTTGCACCTGGGACTTGCTCCAGCGAGGCAGTGCCTCCTGAGGAAAAGATTTTTCCTAATATTAAGAAAAATCTCCTGAGCCACAATCTGTGGTTCTTGTCTTCTTCTATATGATTTGGCACCCATGGGACCGATTTGGGCCACAGCTCCATTGCCTCTATTTTCTTACAGCTTTCTGTCAGGGCAGCTGATGGTTTTTGTGGCTCAGGCGACGCCCAGCACCATTTGAGGGGTCAGGCCAAGACCACCATTTGGAGAGGGAATGCTGGTGATGGTGGGGCCACACAGCCACATAGATTCTTTTCTTGTTTCCACTGCTGGATTTCCTTTGAAATCAAGTTATTGGTAGCTGAATCAAGTTGCTGGGGGGGGTCAATGCAGGACATGTGTGAACACAGGGGAGGAGAAGCAGCCCTGTTCTTTCCACCTGCTTGAGCTCAGGCTCACTTTGAGCTGTCAGTGGGTAGAGAGGGCAGGATAATCTGTGGAGGTATCAGCCTCTTTCACGGACTGTAGAGTGGAGTAGGTGACCTTGTATGAGGTGTCTAAGTTACAGACAGTATATCCAGATGAGATGACACCCATGTTTTGCCAAGCTTTTCTAACCATGTGGTTTAGAAAGACATTGTGTTTATAACAAATGAAAGTTTAGATTTTCATCTAATCCAGATGCTTTCGGGAGTGGGGGCTTCATAAAAAGTTCAGTATTAGGAGCTGTGATACAATTGCAAAAGTTGGCAGTGTCGTATTTCTGTTTGCCAGTGTTTTTAGAAGCCAAGTTGTGCAATGAACAGTGGCAGGAACTGCAATATTTTCCCCATCTTAGAAATGATTGTAATTCTCTGTAATGTCCATTACAAACATTCTTTGGGAACCTCTTCTGATAGATTACTTTACACAAGGAGTTAACTGCTCTCTCTGGATGATTTCTGGTTTATTGATGACAAATTCAGAGCCGAAAACAGCTATCAGTGCCCACAAAAGAAAAACAAAGCTAAATTATATGCAATTTACAATAAGATGAACTATTTAGCTCTGTTAAACATATGTTAGTGATGAGAGCAGTGGATGTTAGATTTAATTGGATCCAGAAAAATGATGAATATTAGTCCTTCTGGAATTATTTTTGGTGAATCTCCAGGAAAATTCACAAGTATTTTAATAAATTAAAAGCAAACAGAAAAAAAGGAAAGGAAAAAAATCAACCAGTTTCTTATTTCAATCACAAAATTTCCAGTTTCAGATCCTCAGAGTAACGCAGATAATGCTCTAGAATGCTGCATTCAAGCAAATAATGTCCAATGACAGCAGTGACATCCTCTGGGTCTCTAAGATAGAATTTATCTCTAGCATTCTGCAATGTTTTGGTTAACCAGGACCAGCTGGATTGCTGGGCTAGGGCTAAGCCCTCAGATGCAGAAAGACAACACCTGCCACAAATTAGCTCCAGGCTCTGCTGAGGGGTGCCAAAGGGGCTGTGTAGCCACAGCTGCCAGAGCAGACCCCTTTGGGGAGCCAAGGAGACTCTTCTCTGCATGTCAGCTGCTTGTCCCAGCAGAGTCAGGGGGTTGTCCTTCATCCCCTTAGGACTCCAAGGATTTCTCCCAATTTTCGAGCTAATGGTATTAAGTCCAGTTTGTCACCCTTTTGCTGGTGTCAATGACATCCTTCTCTTTGGGCAATTCTTCCTCCCTGTTTTTTTGCCCAGAATATGTTCTTATAGAGCTGTTTTATCCTTTCCATACTTCACATTTTCAAATTAGCTAAGTCAATCGCCTTTAGTACATAAACTCGCTTGAAGAAATCAAAGTCTGTTTTTCTGATCTCCCTGTATTTGCATGCAAACCAAATCACTTAGCACTTTTTAAAGTATGTGTTTTGACAGATGCAAGGGAAGGTTTTACTCCTTGTTCTCTGTTTCAAGATCGATTAGCAAGACAGATTTTCATGCCTCTCAAATCTTTGGAAAAAGAGGTTGTATTTCTTTATACTGTAGTCTGGAGCTAAAACACTAACAGTTTGCCTAGCAGTTGTGACCATCCTGGTGGCTTTTTTTGTGTAACATGAGAACATTCCAGCTAAAAGCTGAGCTGTGGAAAAGACCTGGGAATAATGTTTTCATCTTAAAGCAGATATTAACTGTTCTTATCAGGAACTGGCTGTAAAATAACAGTTACATGGGGAACCATGCCCATTGGGCATGAGAAAACAGCTTTTGGGCCCTCATAATCAATTTTCATAATTTTTTTTCTCTTCAGAATAGGGAATTGAACAACCACTCTGTTCACTCAACAGGGGTGTGTAAAGAATAAGCCACTCTGTGATGTCCAAAGGACATGACATGTAGTGCATCTTGGCTTTTACTGTTTGAGAAAAATGAGCCTGAGAATAGATAAAGGAAATGGAGACAGCACATGGTGGGCTGTTAGAGGGAGCAGCAAAAGATTGTGGCATGTACACAGCAGAGGAGAAACAAGGTGACAAGGGGAAGAGCAAGCAGTGAAGATTCCAGAGTGGTCATGTCTGGTGTGTGGTGCAGAGGAGTTTTGGGACAGTGGGAAAAATGGTTTGCTACAACGCAAGGATCAGAAGAATTTCTGCTTGAACTTGGGCTGCTTCAGGGGGAAATGGGGTGGAGGTCTTCTTTCTGACATTACACCAATGCCAAAAAGCAGAGAAGCCTACAACAGTCAAGAGAAGAGGCATTTGCTAAGGCAGAGGCATTTCTCTGCTGTACACTGAACAAACCAGTGGATCAAAATCTGACAGAGTATTGCACGTTGTGAAGCAAAGAAATGAATGTTCCTGCTCACGCACCTTGCTATGAAATGGGAGGTCACTGAGGGGCCAGTTATGTGTGGTGGGATAAAGGAAGAGATTTTAAGAGTGAGCTGATGGTGACATATTTTAAATATATTATAAAAGGGGAATCCTCAGGGCAGATGTTTTCTCAAAGACACCGGAACACAGCACTGCAATGACAAGAAAATATGCAGAAAATGTGTGGCTGTTAGAGGATGGCAGCAGCCAGATGGTTCAGATTAACTCAGCAGTGACTGCTAACACAAAGTGCAGCAGCAGGTGGGTCAGCCTCCATGGAGCTGCAGCTGTGCAACAAGCTGTGTATCCTCCATCCTCTTTACAACAGTGGAAACATCAGCCCATGGGACTTCATAGAATCACAGAATGGTTTGAGTTGGAAGGAACCTTAAGGATCACCTAGTTCCAATTCCCCTGCCATTGATAGGGACCCCCTCCATTAGCCCTGGTTGCTCAAAGTCCCATCCAGCCTGAGCTCCCCAAGACTTCAAGGAATAGGGCATCTGCAACTGGGCAAGCAAATCCGGTGCCTCACCACCCTCCAGGAAAGAATTTCTTGCCTATATCTGATGTAAACCTGCCTGATTTCAGTTTAAAGCTGTTCTCCCTTGTCCTGTCACTACACACCCTTCTAAAAAGTCCCTCTCCAACTCTCCTGCAGGCCCCCTTCAGATACGGGAAGGCTGCTCAAGAGTCACCCTAGAGCTTTCTCTTCTCCAGAATTAACAATCCCAAATCTGTCAGCCTGTCTTCAAAGGAGAGGTGGTCCAGCCCTCTAATCAACTTCATGGCCCTCCTCTGGACCCATTCCAATAGATCCATCTCCCTCCTGTGGTAGGGATCCCAGAGCTGGATGCAGCACTGCAGGTGGGGTCTCATGAGAGCAGAGTACAGATGGAGAATCTCCTCCCTCGCCCTGCTGGTCACGCTTCTTTTGATGTGACCTCATACTCTTCACTGTATTACGTTAAACTCTTTAGAAAGCTCTGCTTTGAATACTTAGGATAAATTTAAGCCTTGTTGTGAGAGAAATTGGTTCTGGTTGCATGAGAAAATGATGAAAATCTTGCAGTTTCAGCTGGTTCATGAAAGCAGATGCATCTTGGAAGATTTGACATGTGCCACCCAGTAAAAAGAACAGGATGGCATAAGCTTGCCAGGAGCCAGACAGGGGATTATGCATGACTTTTTTGATGGACCAGCTAAGACCTGGACAATGTTTGAGCTCATACAATCAAAGGCACAGTGGGCAGGAGGCCTGTGAAAGAGAGAAGGTGTAGACTCACTGGAGAAATAGGAAGGAGGATAAGCTTGAAGATACTTTTTTATCTGAAGACCTCTAAGGACGACAGGGAAGGAAAAAATTGTTCAGAAAAAGGACATGGGAGATTTTAGAAATATACAAGTATTATGCGCCTGGAGATATGTGGAAGTGCTGCTCTACAAGCAAAGCCATGTGATGGGGGCAGCCTCTGGCCCTGTCACAGAAAAGATGATGGTGCTGGTTTCCAAGTGCATCTGGAGGGAGTGCAGACTCTTAGGATCCCCAGGTGAACAGCATAAGCATTCAGGGTTTTGCCAAGCCCAGCACTGTCCTGTGGTTTGGGCAACAGGAGCTGAAGCAGAGCAGGTTCCTGAAGACTGCTGAACACATTTAGCTTGGCTCCTCTCAGGAAGGTCTGTTTTATAAGTTTTCCTCTTGTACAGTGCAATTTTATCTTTTGTTTTTACTGTATAGGAACTATCTGCACATTTTGGAGAGAATGCTTGCCAAGAACAATTATTCCTGTTGCTTCAAAACATAAGAGACTTAGAAAAGCCTAATAAGCTTAGCTCTACTGCTGAAAACGTGGCACTTCTGCAGAGAAAATGTCCTCTCTGGAGACACAGCAGCGTGGGGGTTCATTCACAGCAGCGAATGCTTCAGCAAGCAACTGGAATTCTAGGACTTTCTCTTTGCAAGACTATCAACGGGACCTGCTTTGCCTGAAACATTTCCTATCAACAGTGTACTATTAATCATTAGTGACTGGCCAATAACCTCTTTTATTGGGCTGGCTGAGGCTTAGCTGTAAGTTCAGTCCGGCAATGGATTTATGAATGTGTTTCTAGGAAAAGGTTTTATTATAGAGGTTTAAAAGTGCTCACACTCTAATCCCTGTTTGAGGGTGAAAAGTGAACTTTAGATGAAATAAAATATTTGAACATGAATGTGTGTCATTGACAACAAACTTGTTTGTAACTTGCTGCCAAAGTGTTGGAGTGCGATGTATTTTTTGACTTAGAGCATCTGCTGACTTTTACAGCTATGCTCAGTAGCTGAAATAGGAATTCAAAAACATGAATATCATGAAATCCTGATAGGGATACTTTGAAGTCCTGTTATTAGCCTCTTCCATCTATGTCCCCTTGGAGACTGTGTCAGTGCTGTCTTTTCCACCACTGTTCACCTTGCAATTTATTTTCATTTAACATGTGCCTTTGTGGTACGTCTGCCACTCCTGAAGCAAGTTCTCTACATCCCTCTGCATTTATCGCTTAGGTCTTTTCTGGAAAAATCACAGTGTGTCGATTGATTGTCAGCAACTTCAGCTTATTTTTTTTTTCCTTTTCTGTTTAGAGAATTATACTGCAGCAATCTCATGGTGTGGGATTGATCAACAATTCAATTGATGATGTTTTCTGAGGGGAATTTTGCCCCCACCTTTTTTTAAGAGTCACAGTTGAATATTTGAACTGTAACTGTCAGGCAGGTTAAAAATTTTACTGGTGCTCTGGGCTGTATCATCTTGAATTACCAATGGCAAAATGTGGATTTGCCATCTTTCATTTTTACAAAACCAAACTCTTCCATGACTCACAGAGAGAACATTCTCCTTGATTAGGTTTCATTAGCTGCAGTGGACAGATAATTGAATAAGAAGAATTGAAGTAATTGCACTGAAAACAGAGCTTTTAGGAGCATGGTTGGAAGCCTCTGTTGGTCATTTTAATTCAGAGAGCTGGCTGTAATCTCCTATCCATGTAGCCTGATGGTGGCTTGCAGGAAAAAGCAAAAGCTCTGGTGGTGTTGTCCGTATCTGGGGGACATGAGGAAGGGAAGATCTGAACTTGAAACAACAACTCCCAAGGTGTTTCTCCATTTTTACCTGCCAGGTTTGTGCTTGCTGAAAATAAACTGAACAGCTGGAAGGTTTTGGCTGGGTCCAGGCCACTGCAGAGAGATCTTTGCGCTTGTTACTGGGCCCTTTTGGATTCATTGAGACCCTTGCTGGTCTCTCATGTGGCTTTCTGTGGGAGGAGGAAGGGGCACTATACTTCTTACAGATACTTCTGTTTATCTCATTAGGGAAAAATTCACCTCTGGACAAATGTGTTTTCATGGTGATGCTGTGACAATGATTAAGGAAGTTAATGGAATCAGCATATTTGCCCTTCACGTGGGACCTCTGAGTATTTCAGTATTCTTCAGCTGAAGAAGGAAAACCCGGCCTGTCACCTCAGCCCACAGGCTGGAAAAATAATGTTCTACTTCTTTATAGATAGTGTGATCTGAGCCAAGGTCTTAGAGTGCTAGAACAGTAGAACTGGTGGGTTCACTGGGCAAACACTGGTGGGTTTGCCATGTATAGGGATCTCCTCCATATAGACATGGATATAGTTACATACATATAGATATATTTATATATACATACATGATTTCTGTACAATCAAATATTTCTGCCCATGCTTATAGCTCTATACCTGACTAGGAAGTCCTGAAGATAAGTCATGCCATCCTCCTCACTGTCATCTACCATCCCAAAAACAGGTCTTGGTAAGATGGAGAGCCATGAACAAGACCTTTGTCAACCTTTTGAACAAGATCTGAGCCTTACCTCTGCAGCTGTAGGCCAAACATCTCCTGCCTCAGCTGCACTTTCCCCAAATGCTGCCTTTCTGCAGGGCCAGGGGAAGAGGAGGAGAGGAGGTTTTTGGAATTACTATTTGGGTAAACCAGAGTGACTTTGCAAAGAGGACTGGAGCACTGATGTACCACAAGCCAAGCAATGCTGATCCGTGTGGGCAGCCACAGCAGTGTGCTGGGGTGGTCACTGCTGGAGCAGCCTGGATAATGCTCTGTAATGGCATGGCTGTGGTTCCCAGTGTAAGGCAAAGGTTTTCCACGGCTCATTTCCATGGTGGTCTCAAGTTTGTGATGTTCCCCTTGAGGGCTGGAGCTCAGCACTGGTCATTTGCTGTGCTGCCCTGCCAGATTCCCCAGCTGGAGGCTGGGATGTCTGTCAGGACTTCCCCTGGAGAAAGCAACGTTGCATGGTGAGGAATGGCAGGGGAAATTCCTTGCTGATCCCTGCAGGAAGACAGCTTCTTTTCCAGGCTCCTGGGACAGCATTATCTCCTAATTGCAGAGATCTCTATAATTAGTGGGGATTGCCTCAGCCAAACCATTTGCCCTTTTAGCCACAAGCATTCAGTTCACTGACTGTTCCTCTTAAGTATCAATTACACACCCTCTACCAAAATCCCAAGCACTCAGACCCTGAGACAGGCATTTGGGGGAGATTTCCTCTAGAGAGAAAAGACTGGCTACTGACATGGAAATTGCTTTTTCCCTTTAAGAGATGCCTGCACTTAAGCACAAGCGACAAGGCCGTGTTGCTCCTGAGCCGCCTGGAGGAGATTGCACTGCTGGCTGAGGTGGTGGTAGTGATGCTTCCAGATGTGCAGCACAAGAGGGGAAGCTGCTGTTTTACTGCTGGGGGAAGTTACTCTCCTTTCTGCCCACACCAGGGTACCTGTGCCAGGGCAGAGGCACCCACAAGTTAATTGGAATGCAGAACAGGGTTGGCAGGAGGATGCTGCCACTGCGGTTCCTCCTGCTCATTGTGGAGGCTGTTCTGCTTGCAGACTGGGGTGGCTGGAGCTCCTGAGGGGATTGGGACACACCTGGTAAGCAGCAAGTAATGCTGCTGTGTATTTGTGTGAGGTGTATCTTCCTCATCAATGCACCAAGAAACATCCTTGTAGTTTGAGATTGATGTGTTTCACTTGTAAGGGAGAAACAACTAGTGATGGGGTTAAATGCCAAAGTACAGAAATGATGGAGGGCAGCTACTGAGACGTAAGAAACTCAGTAACTACTAGCAAGATCCTCTTTATTTCACTCAATATGACAGTTTTGTTTTGGTCTCTGGCATGTCTGAAGAGATGGTCTTTCAAGTCATTGTCTCATCCCAGGTGCCCATGACGTGCCCATGTCATACACCCCACGAAGGTTCATCATGGAAAAAAGGATGAGACAAGCCTTGGCAAGGCAAGCAGCATTTGGAACAACAGGCCTTGCCTTAAATTCAGGGACCAGGACAGACTTTGTCCACTATTGTCACTTCTTCGAAGGCAGGAGGGTCGTGCTCATCTCCTACCTCTCCCCTTACACTTGAACTGTTGGTGGTGTGGGGCATGGCTGTGCTTTTTGCTCTTCATGAGGCTATGTCGAGCCAGATGAAGGGAAAAAATTATTTGGCTTTAGATTGAAGTAGTATAAAAAAAATGAAGTCTGGTTTCTCACCCAGTGAAGCAGAATCAAACTAAGTCTACATAGCTTTGGCAGGAAATACCCCTTCTGACTCCAGATTAAATGTGTTATTTCAATAACTCGCAAGAAAAGAAAGGAAATGAACAACTACAAGCAAAATGCCTGAGAGGAAGGCAATGAACTCATATTTTTTTCCAACTCTCAGGAGGTGAGAGTGCCATATTCACAATCATTTCCATCCCTGGAGCTACCCACCTGCATCTGCTGAGAGGGTGACCAGGTGACAGATGTTTTGCACCTGTAAAGTGCTCTTACACTCTCCTCCAACACTGCTCACTTTGTATAGTGAGCAGGTATTTGTGTCTTTATTAAATCCCATTAGCCTCAGTTGCATTGCAAAATATCACAGAAAGAAAAATTTTTTCTCAGATTTCTCAGACTGATGACCTTACAGTATGTTTTAGTATTACTCATAACCACAGGTGAGTGGAAAGATTTTTCAAATAAATCATTACTGTGAGTATGAGATTTTCCTGTTATTCAAGAAAAGGGAACACTATCGTCATTTTGAAGAAGCTCTATTAACTTTTGAAACCCATTGGGAGGGCAAGAAATAGTAATGGAAAACTAAGAACAACAGTTGGATTCATCTCTGAAAGAGTAGCTGATGTGTAGGCACAGGCAGAAATGAACACCTGCATCTTGTTTTCATGAGTATCTTTCTGGAAGTGAAGTGGTATTACAGGAATTGCACTTCTTCTGCTACATTTAAATTTTCTTGTTAATGAGCCAAAAGATGGGTGCAAGAGGTTTCACTAAGCAAAGCTCAGGAAGGAAGGAAGGAAGGAAGGAAGGAAGGATATTTTTTTCAGAGCAGCTGTGTAAATCAGTAACAGCTCTGCATTCCTCTGAGAGTGTTTTAAGCCACCATCACCTGACTATGATGTACAGCTAATATAAAGTACACTGGTCAAATTTGGGCTTTGTTGCAGTCACTCAGGTCAGAAGAAATTCCCAAGTTGGGAGCTGGGAGTTGTGTGTGGATCTGAACTACCTCTGGGATTGGTGAACGTGGAGTTCTAGGCAAGGAAGATAGATGGGGATGTGCTGTCAACTCTTGCATGAAGAGCCATTGCCTCAGAGAAGTCCAGCAAAGGTATCAGACCAGGACTTGGAAAAGCAAGAAGATCATGCATAATGGTGAGAAGAGAACTGAGGAGGAGCTCAGCAGCCTATATTGACCCGGCACAACCATGCTTATGTTTAATTCTGATGTTTCATTCAAAATTACATTCACAGTCTTTAATCAGTCAAACCCAGCAAGTCTTAAAGTAAACATCTGTCATATATGGATGTTGCTTCCTTATGTTCCGTGTGCGTCTGCTCTGTTTTTATCTTTTGTTTTGATCATGGACTTGAAGTGGGGTGGAGAATAATTTTGTTCTATATTTGAATAACTCCCTACCAAGGTGTGCATTGGTCCATGCCTAGAATTTCTAGGCAGTTCCTTAATATAAATAAATATGAATAATCTATGCTTCTCCAAAAGCAAGTTTGATGTTCCTGTAAACAGCCTAAGTAAGAAACAGAAGAGCTCCAGCCTCACAGGCTGTGAGAATGGGCCAGATGCACTGTTTAAGAGCTATCAACAAGTAACAGCCTAAATAGTTACAGGTTCCGTGATGCAGATTTTAAATACCATTTGCTTACTGAGAACATGGCTCTGGATAGCCACTGGCACTAGGTGAGATAAAGGGTGAGGCATAGGGGAAGAGCGTGCTGTGACCAAACTGAGCAGTGTCAGCAGCTGCATCCAACACATGCTCGTGCCCTCTCTTACATCCGTGCCGCATTTAATCCAGCATAACCTGCTAATGGCTGCAGGACACGAGGACAGGCATCTCCCACTCCACAGCCCCACGAGACGGCACCTTTGTATCGTGCTCACTGAGCTCTCACCAGATTCATCTACTGCCCACGGGGGCACAATGCTGTAGCTCTTCCTCCATGAAACAGTCTCCCTTTAAAGTTCCTTTACATATACACATACACATCCTGTGTGCTGGCAGGATACATCAGGCATGGGGATGCTGATGGATCACAGAATGCTCAGGTTTAGTCTTAGCTGTTTTCCCTGCAGCAGGGAGATGGAATTTTCCTTTTCATGAAACAACACAGGTATCTCCCGTTCCATCCTTTCTGCAGGAAAAGAAAGGTTGATATACACATCCCGTTGAAGACTGAGTTGTCCATGGTATGTTAATTTTCAAAGAAAAGCCTGGTTTTAATGTTCAAGAAGCAGAACTGCTGTGAGATCATGTGAGGACCTGGAGGATGATCTTTGCCTTTGTTGTATTGAAAAATTTTCTGCACAGCTCTTCAGAAAAAAATACCTCAATGCCTTTCTTGCAAAGACTGAATAAACACTATAGATTTTCCTGCTGATTTTAAACATGACAGTAACCAAAGATATCTGCTCCTGAATGAAGGGAAGACCACTAAGTTGAACTGACGTGAGGAAGGGAATGTGATTTTGCTAATACCCTACTACTGATGTCGGTCCATACCAATGTACAGATCTCTTGGCTCAAAGGCAAGCGTGCTTATGTGCACGAGAGTCCAGCTGAGGATGGATGTGAGTAACCCAGCAAGAGCCAAACAATACACCTGTTCCTTTCAATGTTTGCCTCAGCTGTGCTCCTGTCACTGCTGATTTTGCAGGGTGGAAAGCTGGTTATGCGCCTGGCAACAGTGACGGGCAAGGGTGAGTCTACCCAATGAGTCAGAAAATGCTTGCAGGAGTTAGTTCTGGCAGCCAGTCCTGCTGCAAAGTCACATTTCTTTTATGCATCTGCCATTTATGTTATTGGCAACCATAACTTTGGCAGCCCCTTAAGGGTATTAGTTTTATAAGTATGAGCAGTTCTTCAAGGATTTCTGAAACATACAAGAGAACCTTGAGGCTCAGGTCCTTCGGCACCTTTCTGTGTGGCTGAGTTCACACATATTGTGAAGAACAATAACCCTGAATTTATTCTTTATTTGGTGAGTGCAGGTGTAAATGTGGTGGGGTGAGCCCAGTCCACAAGACCAGCAGTAGGGACCAGGCTTCAGTCTGGAAAGGGCAGTAGAACACTTGTTCCTCCTGCCCCACACTTGACAGACATCAACCTCACACCACACCCACAGCTACAACTGCCCCACAAACTGCTTTTAGAGAACTCTTCCTAAATGTGCAAAAGCCACAAATACAAGGTACCACAGGAATAGAGGTGGGATCAGGGCGCTAACATTGGGTCCCTACAGTGTTTTTCCTACACAAAGATAATTTAGAGATTGCTGGAGACTATAGGTCCAGGCTCTGCCTCAGATAAGCATCTTCCTCTCCCTAGGACAGTCCCTTTGGGCTGGATGCATTATGCTAGGACTACTGACAGGGGCTGTCACATTTGCTTTGAAGTGTTTGAGGGTTCTCAACTCACCAACATTTTTGCACTCACATTGCAAGTTAAATGCTTCTTTCAACTTGCCAATCAAACAGAGGTAATACATTGCAACAGAGATGGACATGCTCTTGAGTGTCCCTTTTTCATGTAGGGTCACCTGCTCTTTGACCTTGGCTAAACATGGATTTTTGCTATGTCCTACAAAATTTAAATACTTAGATACTCACAGCAGTATCTTAGATAAAAATATACTTATATAAAAAGATACTTATTTGGGAACATACCTTATCTTTGTCCTCCTATATGTCTCCTGAATCATTCTATTTCAATCTGCTCTACAGTGCTGCATTTACATGAAATCAGTCCTAAAGTTCAGGGTGACACTTCCTCCCCCCCAATGCTTATCTGGATAAAAGGGACACATCTGTCTGCTGGTTTCAGCAGAGCTAAAGGCTTAAGACTTTAGTGAGTGTATTTACATGAAGCAAAGGAGATATTATATGGCACTGGTTTCTCAAAATTTGCAAGTGCTATCCCTTCAAGGTGACATCATTTCTCTTACAGCATATGTAATGGAGTTGCACTGAAATTACATCTTAATCCCTATGTTAAGTCTTACAAGATTTATAGATTTGGATAAATAGTGTTTGATATCCCTTTGTAGCAGATCCACAGGGTATTTCATAAGAAATAACAAGTGGGCTCCTATTCCTTCTCTAGAAAACTTTGATCCATGTCGTAGAGTTGGCTAGGAGTACAGAAAGCAGGAGATTTATAGATGATAAAAAGGATGACATCATGCCTCTGGACTATTCTCCATGTCACACTGCTGTAAAGAAGTGCGTTTTAGGCAGGACAGCTTTTCTGCCTATTTCAGTGCCCTTGCCTGCATCCAAGGAGAGGATGGATCAAAACCAATCCAAGCCCTGAGACACCTTATTCGCCCAGCACACAGCTTTTCCCTCCACGTTGGCCAGGGCCAGGCACAGGACAGCCTGGAATGGCCACTCCTCCATCTGAAGGCTGACAGTGTTTGGGAAGGGGGTCGGGTTTTAAGTGTTTGCTGAGACAGCTGTCACCTAGTACTTGCCAAGTTCTAGTAAACCTTCCTACAGCTGGGCTTCACCTTCAGCTTTGCGGATGTGGCCAGTGACTTAGGGGCATTTGTAGCACAGCAAGTAGCACTAGGATCTCTCCAGGATTGTGAGTTTGCCTTCAGCTGGCCAAGGTGACCAAGGTGTGAAGGAGGAGAAGGGAGAAGAAAGGCTCTTCTGCTGCTCTTGGACCTCACAGCAAGGCTGTGCAGAGGCACAGCAAGGCCACAAAGCTTTGCACACAGAATTGCCATAGCGAGGCCCCTGTCCCCAAGGGTGCCATCAACTTAGTGGCATGCAGTGCACAGGAAACAAGACCCTGTCTTGCACTGGCATTGTGCATTTAGCAATTTCTTGCTGCCAGATCTCATCAACACTTGCAATAACCACTGATAAGCAGGTAGTAATAGGCTTTTACAAGCAATCATAGAGGTTGTGGAGCACAAGTCAAGCAAGTCACTGCAGAGTCCCAGCGATCAGCCCCAGCTCTGCTGGTATGTAGGGGGGGATGTGTGTAAAGATCCAGTTTTGATCTAAATAACTGTGTGCCAGGCTTATGGCATAGGGCACTTGCTGCTTGTGCTCACAGGAAACTCTTCCTGTGACTGCTGGTATTGTCAGAAAATGTAAAAGTTGCTAATATGCTCAGAAACTCCATGTCAGCTCTCCTGACAGAGAGGGTG
This sequence comes from Tichodroma muraria, assembly GCA_013390105.1. Taxonomy (NCBI): domain Eukaryota; kingdom Metazoa; phylum Chordata; class Aves; order Passeriformes; family Sittidae; genus Tichodroma; species Tichodroma muraria. The sequence continues at coordinate 52,303 of WAAG01000157.1, forward strand.
TTTCTGGTGTCGGAAGGAGTGTCACACCTTGAGAAGCCTTGAAACCAGAGGTGGCTGGTGGTCACTAGGGGTTGGGACTTTCAGGCTCCAGCAAAAAAAATAATTGCCAGTTAGCTCCTATTAACCCTCCTTTCTAAATTAATGACCAGCTTGTGCAGACTTCTCTGAGTGTATCAGCCTTTGGGAAATGATGGTACTGTTGCTTCACCCTTCTATCATCTAACACTTCTCCTTTTCCAGTGTTTTTCCTATCATGATGCCTGCTTTAAAGTATTTGTGGTAGCAAAAAAAAAAAGTCTCACAGAGAACACATTTAGAAACTTGAATGTCATATATATATATTCAACTCAGACAGTGAAACTCATGGAATGCAGGGGTCTCCAAGAGAAAAATGTGGTCTGAGCTATGGAAAATGAGTTTCCTTCCAGCTCTCATGAGTTCTGCAGCAACCTTTGTAAATCTACAGACTGTTCAGTGGATGATCAGCTATCTGCAGAAAGTCCCAAGAAGGCTTGCCATAGAAATTCCAGGCATTTCTGAGAGAACTGAATAAAAAGCATCTGTCTGAGCTAGTGCATGATCTCTTTTGATCTGAGTTCAGATATGAGGTTTTGTAGTGGTTTATGTCAATCAGGGTATGAAACTATCATAAAATATGTCAGTAGATAATAGTAAATTTATTACATCAAAGTCAATAGCATATAATGACTTAACTCTGTGGGACTGCATCAAGACCTACTCAAATATTTTTAGCCCTTATAAAGGAAACAGACTTCAGGGTGGATCCCTTCCCTGCTATGTATTTATGTCTGCTTTTATGTTTTTGAGGCAAAAATGATGAACTTTGTCCTGCTGCAGAACATTTATAATATCAATAGGACTAGATAAGAAATCTCCAGTCAGATATTGATGTATCAGTGTGACATATCAAAAATATCAACACCACCCTGAAAAAGGACGTACAGGCTTTGCCTGTCAATGTTTGTGATCACTTTGAATTGGAACTGCTTCAGAGACAAAAGAAAAGTCCCAGCGTTTCAGCAGATGTAGGTAAGCACTTCTCTATCAGCATCACAGAGCTGCTGGGGTCTTAATGGAGGGGTGTCAGGTGGTGAACTGTACCATTTCTCACAGCACCTGCTCAGGTGTTTCTTCTGGAAGTGTTTCCTATTATGGAAATGACTTGGTGAACCTCAGTCATCATAAATGTGTCCTCTCCTGGTCCCTCTCCCTGCAATGGTGATGGTGCCACCTGTACAGACCTCCTCTGCAGGGGTGGACATTCCCACATCAGTGGCTGGCACCACTTCTTCATCCCAGGCTGCTTGAGCATATTGGAGTTGGTGTGAGAGAGGAAGATCAGGATGAAATGTTTTTCATCCCACCAGTGTTGCAGCCACCCCTTTAGAGGAAGGTTTGCCCATATTGTTTCCGAGCCTCATATTCCCTCAGAAACAGGGCTTGATGAGAATCACCACAACCAGATGGCATCACCTACCATGGTGTGGATGCTTGGTCATAGTTGAGTGTGAAAGAAAAGAGAACTGATCTTTGTCTAAAGCCTTAGTGGTTTAGTCTCACTTAAAATCTTTGTTCACAGAAGAGAAGCTGCTCTGTCCTATGGACAGACACAGAGCAGAATGAGGAGATATGTTAATTGCCTGGATTTCTGTGTTCATCTCCAGGGTGGGTTATGCTTAAACGAGCCTGATGCACATTGCCGAAGTGTCTTGAAACAGTTTCCACTACTGCAACTTTTTTCCATACTGTTAGCCTAGTGAAACACTTACATACAAGTCAATGCTCTCAATTGTTTGTCAGGGTAAACAGCTCACAACATTTCCTACAGGAAGTACAGTTTTTTAGATTTAGTTTTATTTTCTGGTACTTGTAAAGATGTAATTTGTTTTTCTATTGTTTATGAGATTTCTCATTAAGAAGGAAAAGGGTTTTATTCACACATTTGCTTATTTGACTGAATGCCGAGGGAAGGCACAAGGAATTTACTAGCAACTATGATGCAGTATAATTTCAGCAAGCTGCAGGTCTTTCTAACAGACTACAAATACCTTTGAGCAGTAAATGAAATAGATACTGGGTGCAAAGCCTCATGATTCAGGACTTTAGTAGGAGAAGCAACTTGAACTATAGAAAGTTAACTCTCTGCTTGGCCCTGAAGTAACTTGCCATTTAGGAAAGGACATGTTTTTATCCATTTCTGAAGATTATATAAATTTCAAGTTTTCAAATAATATGACGTGTAGGCTAAGAAATACACTTTCTGGGGAAATTTCTCTAGCCATGATTCCTTAGGCAGCTGAATTCCTGTCTTTCATCTGCAGGAGCCTCCTTTCTAGTTAGCAGCAATGCTTTCTGGCAGAATGTGTGTAATAAAGAGTCACACTTGGCCAGATGTGATAGAAGCACAATAGTGGTGGTAGATCCAGAGGTGTGAGTCTGATGTAGGCTTGAAGTAGAGACTGCCCTTTAATGGCCTGACTGCAGGTGAATATTTGATCATTTGAGCAGCTGACAAAGGATGGGAGATGCTGATTGAGATAGGCACATTGATTGATTGATTGATTGACTTCTCTGTCTTGCTATAGACACACAAGATATTGTTTGCAGACAGGATCTGTAGATTTATTTTGAAAGAAGTGCCCCAGGGTATTGGACCTATTCCTGCTGCATGAAATCCTGTTCTGACTGGTGCAGAGAATGTGACAGGATGAGATGCGCAGCTCAGGTTTCTACACAGAAGAGCTCTGCCAGCACAGCCACTTCTGGGGATTCTGAGGAAGGAGCACACCATGCAGCAGTAGTTTTAGGCAGGCAGTGCTGACCATGCCAGCAGAGTGCCACCAAGGCAGACCAGTGCTCCACCCAGGGAACAGGATCCAGCTGTCCCAACAACTGGTAGCATTGTACTTGCATCAGCAGCATCTGACATCCTTACAGTGGCATGTATTCCCAGGGCAGGTCTATTTGAAAAGGGCAATTCTTTATGCTGCTGAAATTATCTGGGGCCCTCTGACTAAATAAATCTCCTGAGGAGAAAGCACAGAGGAAAGGATACAAGTACTGATTTACATACTGTAATAAGAATATGGGCCACAGGACGCAGTAGCTCTTGTTAGGTGGTCAGGCTTCATTGCCTTTGCCTCTACAGGGTCTCCTTTTTCCAGCTTCTGTGTTTCCCAGTATGCCCACTATTACTGGGTGAGAAGATGTAGGCAAACTAGAAAAAAACACAGCTCTGAAATGAAGGACCCTAATAAATTAAAAGGGCAGCTCAAATGGGAATGCTGATAGCAGTATCCAATGAACATCCACTCTGCTGGACACTCACCATCACTGCTGGATGGTGAGAAAATCTGCAAGGCCACCCAGTTACCATGGCTTGTGCATATGGAGACCCTCTCAAAGACCAACCATGGCTGGGAGTTGCTTCCCTTATTCACATATACAGCTCCTGCTACCACTGACAGTGCTACAGAAATTTCAGGACTTTTCCTATGCATAGTGTATTCATTCTATAGTTTTCGCCGTCTGCAACACTGTGGGGAATAGATTATTCCTGTTTTGATTTTGGCTTGCTCTGAACAAATGGAGTGTTTTTGCTTTGGAAGGGATACTCTATCTTCTGTTTTCTTTGATTGTTAGCATAAGAATTAAGTCTGCAAGCAGGCTGTTTTTCATTAACCCCAGTGCTTCCTTCCTTGTCTTTTATGTCTGCTGGCGACTCACCCGGAGCAGAGGAATGATGGAGGTGAGTCACAGGATTGTTTGTAACTCATGTATTGGGGATTCCTAAACACATCCTACCTTTTCCATCCATTTGCAAATGATTAGATAAAATGTAGAGCATTTCCTTACACAATAAAATAAACTTGAAATAAATCCCAGATGAGTCGTAAAATTCATTTCTATGAAAAAAAATAATAAAAAGAACCTTTGAAGAGGTATTCAGGGCTGCCTGTGCTATTTGTGTTAGGCACACTTGTTGCATGCTCATTTACTGCATATTGGCTACCCTTAACTTCTACATTTGATTTTCAGGTATTTCCAGCCATTGCTGGATCTCTATTATTCCACCTCTGAGATGCCTCTTTGCATCCTCCCTGACCAGCACATCGTGTGCAGCTTTCTTCTTCCACCCTCCCTGTTCCTTCCAAGAATTCCTTTCAAGCAGTCTTCTGTTCTCTTTTTCAGCCAAAAACAAAGTCACAAGCTTTGGGCTTGGTTTGAAAAACTCGAGCACAGCTGCCTTGGGTGGGGTTGGAACCCAATGACCTTTACAGTGAAGTAAGAGCTGCAGTTCAGAGGTAACTTTTTTCCTACTGCATCTCTCCTCTCCTCTCCTCTCCTCTCCTCTCCTCTCCTC
>WAAG01000157.1:60712-96066 GCA_013390105.1 Tichodroma muraria
ACCAAAATCATGGGAGCTTTTCTAGTGCCCAGAAATACGCAGTTGCCAAAGATCAGCTGATTTCCCTAGCATACATCATGTTTTTGTCTGGAGGAGATGGGTCGTTTCTGAGTGGGGTGGAGATGTCTCCACTGACACAGGGTGTGGCAAAGGGATGATAGGGAGAACTGCTAATTTTGGTGATTGACTAGAAGGGACATTCCCTGTCCAACTTTTGGTGAGCAAGTGCAGGATTAGCTTAATAAATGACAAGGAATTTTTTTTTTTAATTAAAAAAAGGGAGGGATGTGTTCAGTTTGTAAACACAAACGCAAACACATTTGGTAACTAAGCAGTTTGGCCAGCGTCCTGCTTGTAAAAGCTGAAGTTTGCAGTTAGATTTTGAAATAATAGCATATAATGGTACATTGAGTATTTGTCATGAAGTGATTTCATCTTTTCTGTTAATACAGTCTACCCAGTGCTGAGACTGATGTTTTTAAAAGTCAGATGTGATAAAGGAAAAAGTTAATCCTTTGGAAAAAGAATAACATGCTGATTAGCTTCATTATTAAGAGCTATATGAATATGCATTTATAACACATTGGATTGAATATCTCAAGGCTTGAGTGCAGGTCGTCACAAAAATCATCTCATAAGAATGCAGAAAATGCTTTTGTTTTAAAAGAAAATAAACATTTTCTGTGATTTTATGACCAAGAGTTTTTAATATTAAAATTTAAAGATAAAAATAATTTTGAAATAGCTTGTGGCAGTTGATACTGTATGTTTACATATTACATTCTTTTTCAGTTTAGACACTGAAAATAGATGAGGTGTTTCCTGAGTTTGTTTCTAGAAAATGTCAGCTTCACATTCCTATTAACACATTGCTAAAGCTTTGGCCAACTATGTCTAAAACAAACCTGCTACCATGAGATGTAAAACTGAAGGAGCACCACCACAGTTTGGGGCATGAAATTGCTGCACAGAGTGAGACATGAAGAAGAGACATCCTGCAAGGTACAGCCGGAGGAAGAAATCCAGAAACGAGAGAACCAGCCCCCCTCCCCCCAGAGGTTGCTCTCCTGCTCCAGCAGATGGACCTCAACTGAGCCCAAGGGCACAACCACAGTTAATTAACCAACCAAGCCACAGCATGGCTTTGATAATGAGATGGGTGAGAGGGTCTGTGTGGCTGCAGGGTCAGTCCCCTCGCTTGCTACCGAGAGCACATAAAGTAGGAGTGACTGTAAAGCTGAATCCCGATGTCCACCATCTCAGAATGGGATACTGGTTTCCAGGATGGTATGTGGGAAAGGGAAAGGCTTTGCAAGAGGACGAGTTGAGATGTTAAAGTGTAGCAGCTCCATATCCAGCTTCAAGACGTCACATGGACTGTGGATCTGAACAAGAAGGGGTACACTCAAGTGTCATGGTGGAGAAAGGTTTCTGAACTCCTGGTACCCTCTTATAGCCTTGCAGCCAGCACTGATGATGATGAGGCAACATGAGAAACAGCAGAAATGAGAAAAACTCTGCTTTCAGGGTCAGGAACGTCATGACTCTTCTTTCTCCAATGCCAGTGAAGAATTATCGGGAGCTCTTTACAACCTTGACTGCGGAACCCCGGAGAAGCACTGCTTAACAGCATCACTCCTCTGCACCTTCATCCATTAACCACAATGCAACAAACCACACCATTATCTAACAGAAACAACTTCCCTCAGTGAAAGGTGATTTTTTAAAGGACCGTAAAAGGATTTAAAAGATTTGCTAATCTAAGAAATATACAAAATAAACCAGCAATATAATTGTATGTGTTGTTTTTTCTTGACACAACACTTGTACTTTTTCTTTACCTGTATGTGTGTGGGTCTAGATGGATGTTTCTTTATCTGATGCAATGAAATAATTTTCCCTCCTCCATTTTATGCCTATAAATGCCTTTATGCCATCACTGCACTAAAACAAAATGAACCCCAATCCTTACTAACAGTTTAAAAATATTGAACAAGTTACTCTACCTACCAAACCCCTTAATTTAGGCAAGTCTAATTTGCATGTTATTGCTGCTTTCCTGTTGTTTTGTTTCTGGGACAGATTCAAGTAGTGCTTTAAACCAAGACCTCCAAAATACCTTGATGGATCAGAAATAGTGTTTCTATTGTAACTGCCTTAGTCTCTTGATAATTTGTCTTTTTATTAATGAAGAGTCTGACTTTGTTCTTCCAGCTCAGCCTTTAATACTAAAGATGCTTTTGTGGTTTGACATGTAAAGAGTGGGTGCTCACGGGCAGAGGTTCATGTGGTGTAAATTCCTATTGCTCTCTGAAAGCCATTTCTCAGGAAGCCAATGATGACTCCTGCACAGGGATATCAGTTTATAGCAGCTGTTAACTTTTCCAATCTGCTGTAATTTGAGGATTAATATTTTTACTTAATATTACAGGATCACAGAATCATTAATGTTGGAAAAAGCCTCTAGGATCATCAAGTCCAACCATTAACCTGACACTGACAGGTCCACCCCTAAAACATGGTCCTAAGCAACAAATCTACATTTTTGAACACTGGTGGATGGTATCCACCACCTCCCTGGGCTGCCTATTCCAGTGCCTGACCACTCCTCCAGTAAAGAAATTTTTCCTATGACTGTGGAAGATTTTTAGTGAAGAAATATTTCATGGCTACAGAGTCTGCAACAGGAGTGTTTCCAGTGCTCATGTCAGGCCAAAACATAAATTGTGTTTTGAAAATCTTTGGTTTTGCTGAATGTAGCAACTGGATGGTTGGCACCAGCTGGAGGCAGTGAGAAGCTGGTTTCTGTCCCCAGTTCTGCTCCTGCAGTGACACAGAGGCCAGGCTCCCCCTTCGTGTCTCCTTCCCTGTTTTTTTTTGCTGGCTGTTTACCAAGGATGTACAAGCACAGTTCAGTGAGCATTTTCTGATTTGTGGTGGTGCTTTAGAGCAGTGCAGGCATCTACGCTCTGCTAGAAAGCAAGAAGAAGTGCTTTTAAATTCCTTGGGATTTTTTGGAAAAACTTACCCTAGGTCTTGCAGATTAGTAAAATCTCCTTCCAAAAACCTGTGTAATTAGTCACTCTGAACACAGAGAGCTGAGATTCAAAAGCAAAGAGCCCATGGACAGGCTCCAACATTTTCTGACCTAGTGAGCCTAGTGTCTGCCAGCAACCATGTGCTTCAGCATGGTAATTGTCCTCACAAGGACAAAAGCAGCAGTGCTGTGAACTCCCTCAACTTCCTTGTACAACTTCTGCCCCATATTCATGCCTGCAACCTCCTTCCATGGGTAGAATTCCAAGGGGATAATGAAGTCAGAATTGAGTTGGTAGCACTTGCATGCTCAGAAGGTTATAAAGAGAATAAAGTGGGTTTTACTAATTTCCTCTGATCTGACATTTAATGTATCAGCATTTCTTTCTTTTAGTATTCCTTAAATTGGTAAAATGTGGGCTTTCATTGTAAGGTTTTCATCTCAGCAATGAAAAAAATATATTAAGCAGAGTTCAAATAGAATTTCATTTTGTGAGAGACCATCTTTATAACTAGTTGGATAGCTACATTGGAAGAGAGCACAGATCTCTGCATGCAGCACAGATTGGCCCCACTCTCTCAGGAAACAGAAAGTTTTCTTGCTGGTGCTTTGTGAACTCTCTGTGCTCCCCAGGCAAGTGCAGTGAGCAGGACATGGGCACAGAAACATGCTGCTACCAAACAAGCTGAACATGAGCTTGCAACAGATCAGCTCTCTGATAACTGATTTAATGACCCTTTCCAGCTTGCAAGACAGATTTTGCCTCTGATCCTACTGCGGTAACTCCCTCCAAAGTCTCTTCGGATGCCTTTGATCCTGCCTGTGACAAATGACTGCCCCAGTCCCACAGAAAGGGCAGCATCTGCTACCTCCTGACTGAGCTATTTACCATGTGTTAGCCAAAAGGCTTTCTCTCGTATTGTTTATCTCCAAGATAGGGACAGCCTCAGCTACTTTTTCCCTTTTTCACTTCCTCAGTTTCCTGTTGCTTTACACTCTTAGTTCTCTTTGGTTTTTCTTTCCTTCTCTCTACTTGGTTATGTCTGCCTTTCTTCTTTTTCATTTTCTGCCTGTTTTTCACTTTTATAAAGGGTTTTCCCCGCTGCTCTCTTCCACTGCCTTCTCTCCCATTTCTTTGCTCCCAACTGTCTTTCTTCTGACTGGCTCTTTCTGCTCATCAATCACATTATGACAGAGGGGAGCAGCTCGCAGAAAAAAGACCAGCTGGGTTACGTCCTGGTAAGAGCACATGCTGCTGATTACAGGACCCAGAAGATGGAGCAGTGATGCCTCCAAACTGTTTTGGATTTGAACACATGATCCAGATAGGGAAGGAGAGGGAGTTTTCACTAGCCCTGCTCTGTTTATATACCTCTGCATACATGGGACAGGATTACACTGCCATGGGCATTGGCACAGATGGAGAAGGCAGCAGCAAGAGGACAAGCTCTGCATGCACGATGAAAAGAAATCACTAGAGGAATTACAGCTTTGCTATGAAAGGCAACAAGCCAAGGAGAAGCATTTGAGAGGAAGGCAGGGTTCTCTGCTGCACATGTCACTCCCATCTTGAGGAGAATTTTATATATGGGAAAGAAGCAAATATTGAGCATGGCCCTGCTCCCAGTTATGCTTTCCAGGAGAAGGCTCCATGGCTTGCTTCTCATCATGCCTCTGTCATGGGCCTCTCAAGGACAGGCAGTGGGCACCCATGCACTCCATGCAGAAGTGTGGGACAGCTTGTGTGCGGTCAGGCAAAGGACCACGTCCAAGGAACTCACAGAGGTGAAGCTGGGGCTTAGGTAAGGGCAGCATTAATGGAATCACCAGCCAGTGTAAGGCTGTTCTGAACTGGCAACACCAGCAGCAGCTGTGCCAGTCATGACAGGCACTGTTGGCTCAGGACATTTTTGAATGTCCCCAAGCCATCAACAAACACTGAGACAGGATTTGTGTTTTGCTGGTGGCAATGGTGTCCATTTAGAAACCCTTGTGCTGATTTTTCTTCTTCCTCTCATAGATCTAAGATATGGAAGAGCCTGTGATATCCTGGGGTGAAAAGAAAAAGCAAACTGGGGTATATTTGGTGCTTGATATTACACTACTTGGTGTGGGAAAGCGACACGAAGTGCTGGGACTTGGCTCATGGGCTTCATTGAGCAGGATGGAGCAGCCCAGGCAGGCTGCTGAAGGGAGGTCACTGACGATGCTGAAGACCAGGGAGAGTTTTAGCATGTGTGAGTAAGGGAGAGCATGTGCATATCCAGAGGTCTGCAATGCAATGGCATGCTTAGGCCAATCTCTTGTTGCTAAGGAGCCCTACACATGTTTGGTGTTGGCTTGAGTTACCCTTCCTCAGGTGGCCTCCTCCTTCTCCCAACAAAGTCCATCTGTTTGACCTCAAACCCCGTGAGTTTTGGCTCTGAAGCACATGGCCATGACGAGGGCCCAGGCCGTGCCTTTCACAGCCCGGAGGAGGCTCTGCACCCAGCACCCCAGCACCGCTGAGTGCCGCCAGCTGCTCCCTGACGGCCGCTCCTGCGTGAGTCAGATCACTTCAGGGGCTCTGTCCCGCAGGGAGCAGCTGGCCTGGCACGCCGTGGGCAGAGAGACTTGACTTTGCAGGAGTCTTTGCTTCTTCCAGAGGAGCAATGACTTTGCAGGAGTCTCTGGCTCCTGCAAAGTCATTGCTCCTCTGGAAGAAGCTGTTAGACGCTGCTAAGACAGCAGCAGCGGGTGAGGCTGAGGGTAGGTGTGCTTCAGGGTCTGCCCCATGCTGGCTTTCCGGTGGCACAGTCTCTGTCTGGTTAAAAGGGGAGGAAATGCACACCCCGTGCTGCCAGACAGGGTTTGTATAAACAGCGGGAAAAGTTAGATACTTGGCCTTGGCCTTTCCCATCTGAGGCTACCTTCTAGTCTCTGAGGGGGGTGCACTGCATTGCTGATCCACACAAATATCTCCTACCTGGTGCACTGCTGAGGAGGCACCATGAGGAGATGCTTGCTTAGCTGTGGGTAGCAGCAAGCTGCAGAGATATTCATCCTTTCTTCCACCTCAGTCAAGCTGGTTCCTGGCACGTGCCTGATCTGAATGCAGCTGTTAGCAGGAAGATAGAGTCAGCTTGGAGTCCCTGGGAAGCTGTGGCCGCATGGATTGAATGATCACCTTGGTACCACTGCCTGCTCACTTAGGTTCTTCATCTGCATACCATCCATGCTGGCTCATTTGTGTACATGCCTTGCCCCACAGGGGCCTTCAGGTTCCACCATGAGATGTGCAAGACCTGTTTTAAGGATGGTACATGGCTGGATGCAGTCCTTCCAGTGGCTGAGGGAGACATGAGGCTACTCTAGCTGTGGGCTCCTTCAGCCCCAAAAAGGAAAAATATCCTTTTTTTACAAAAGGAGACAAAGGGTATCCCATACCCATGCTGCCTCAGGGGATCATGGCTCAGAGCAATTGGGCTGGTGGTTTTGCAAGCAGATGCCAGGCTGCAGGCAGTGAGCATGCCACTGTGCAGAGAGCCACATTCCTGATCAGGCACTGGCAGAGAGGCCGGCTGGTCACCAGTCAAAGAGCTTGGTCTTTTTTACTAGAATGAGAAGCAGCACGTTCTGGGGGATTCTCCTAATGGTGAGTAAAGACTCCTTTGAGCCTGCAGATCCATTATGAGGTTACTGTTACAAGAAAGGAACTAGCTGCCTGCTCAGCCTTGCTGCATGCATGCTCCCTATCCTTTCTCTAGGATACTAGAGAAGGCTCTAGAGACCTACACCCGCTGTGGCACTGCAGCCCCTGGGCCATCTCTTTGCCTGCAGGGGCAAAGGCAGCAGCAGCACATGCCAGCCCTCCTGTTGCTGAGCTCCTGGAGAGGTGGTCGGTGTGGGGGTGCCCTCCTGGGGGGCAGCTCTTCAGCATCACAGGAGACACACAGGTGTCTGGCTGGGCTGAGGAGGGCTTTGTTCCTGCCCCTAGGGCTCCATTCCTGATTGGCATGTACTTGCCAAAGGTCCTTAACTGAGGTGGCCTGCTATCCTGCTGGCCTGTCCACCTCAAAAGTCACAGAATCCACACATGGATATCAGCCCTTGTGCAGTCATTTCATGTGAAGTCTACTCTAAAACAACACAGCACAGACTGCAAGCCAAGCATTCAGGACTTAGGAAAAGCCAGGTTTAAGGTTTTCTGTGCCACACTAACCAGCCTTGAGGTTTTGATAGCATCATCTCTCTCTTAGGATCTTGTCACTGTCTTCAGCCTTCTGTTTCTCTTAGTCTTTCTACCCCTCTCCTGCTCTCTCCTCCTAAAACTACATCCTTCTGCTGTGGTCTGGAGCCTCCTCACAGCCATCAGCACCCAGAAACCACAGCTGCAGGAACAGGAGAAGCTGCACCTTCTCATCAGCCTTGAAACAGACACCCAGGGAGGACAGCACCAGGTGCTCATAGACAGCTGCCTCTGAGTGGGGCTTCTCAGCCTCTCAGACAGCCCTGCTTCCATCCATTACACAAGCTAAGCTTGTTAAGTGCCTAAAGTTCAGATGAGACCAACCATATTCACAGCATGAAAGTCTTGGCCAAAGTATTTAAAGACAGGCAAACTTCTGATTAGACTGCAAGAGGGTCTTACAGTGGAGGCTGTCAGGGAAATGTGGGGGGTGGGTGTGCAGCACAGCTACTGGCTTAGTCAGCAATAACTCTCTGTAAAGGCTTACAGGGGACTGTGTGGAAAGTGAAGGCATTCCTCACTTAATTTACTTGCTTCTGGGGATATAAACTCATAGAATGTCACAGCAACTGGTCTGTGACTCTCCGGGCTGTTCGTTCTTGTTGGCACAGCAAGTTTTTGTGGACATGCCATGGCATGTGTAATGCTTCAGTCCTTTTGGCTGAGTTCACAGACAGCAAATAGAAAGCATTGCTTTATCTTCCTGCCATGCCATAGCCTGCCCTCCAGGGTAAGGGAGTTTGGTTGGTCAGAGGCTGCACGGATGTCTTTAAAATACTGCAGTAAGAATTTCATTTGGAACAACTCTGAGCACTGTTTCTGGCTTTTTGGATAACTGGAAATCCTTGGCCTAATATGTCATCCAGGAAAATGTAGGAAGAGCATTGGACAGCTTGGCTCTTTAGAAAACATTTAGAAACCATGGTTTTAAACTTACCTTGCCCAAGTAAGTAAAACTACTTCTTTACAGGACTTTATGATATCCCTTTATGCTACAGAAGGAAGACACAGGCTATGTGACAACTCAGAGGTACACTTTCAGTTCAGTTTTCTGATGTTTCTATGGTCTGGTTTCCTGAGAAGTTGTTACGATATCCAAGTTAGCAAGTTTTCTCCAACATGTGTAGTACTGGATGAAAAAAACCCTGAAGAGAAAATGCACCCTGACTTTGGCAGGCTGCTGCAAGATTAATTGGGTGAGATGTGCCAGCTCAGGAAATTAATTTTTGTTTGGACAGCTTTACTATTGGTAGGGATGATTTTCCTCTGCTAAGCAGAATGACCAGCCACATTCTTTAGAATTGTTATAGAGGTGCATTAGAGCCAAAGAGAGATAACACTCTTTATACCTGGCTAGCAGCTTGCTGACAGGGGATGGGATGCATTGTACTCAGAGAAGCTACTATATAAAAGTAGGCAGGTTTTGGCTTCTAGCAAAACTTACCTTTTCCCAAGGGGATGTTCAGAGAGAGCAGAGAGAGTGTCTTTCATGGTGAATTCTGCACTGTGGTGCCAGTCTTCAGAACTGGGTCAGGCTTAGGGTAAATCTGAAGAAAACCAGGGTCCAGAAAGGATGAGAATTCACAGAACCTTGTTGTGATCTTTCATGTTTCCTGTGTCCTGAGCTAAACCTTGCCACAGCAGATGTGAGTGCAGGTCAGACAGTCCCCCAGAGTTTTGGTAACCAAAAGCTGAAGAGAAGCCTGGGGTTTGAATCTAAATCTGTGGCCTCCCTTGTATCCCATAGGGTAAATTCTCTTAGTTTGATTTTGCTTCACCATCTGTGCATTCTGGAAGACCACATATAAAGCAAACCAAGATAGTCAAATTAATCAACATGCCATTTTTTGTTGCTGCTGATTTATCAGCAGAGAAGCACTGATCATGTTTCATGTACTTATCTTCTGAAAGTTTCCCAGAATGCAGGAAAGAGTGTTTATCCTATATACATGGTATTGTTTGGCAGCAGCTTCAAGAGGTCACTTTCCTTGGAGGTCTTTGGTCTACCTTGGGGGTCTCTTGTGTGTGTCCTCTGGATTTTTTTGATCTGTCTTCTTTGCTACTTAAAGCTTTCTCCTCGAAAGCTTGGAGGAGGAAACAAGCAAGAGAGAACCCTCAGGATATGATGGTTCAGAGAAAAATAGTCCCCTGCTGTTTACCTCCTGCTTCTTGAGACTCTGATATACCTGCCCATATCTCCTGCTTTGTGCACCCTTCTGCCTCTGGCTCTGTGCCCCCACAACCTTCCAGCCACTCTTTTCCTTCCCACAAGTCAGAGCTCTTGTCCACATCTCCTTCATCAGCTCCCCCCTGCCTGCTGAAGAGACTGAGATTGCTGTGCCTTTTTTTTTTTGTTTTGTTTTTGGTTTTGTTTTTGTTTATTTTTCTTATTTCTGAGTATGCCATGTCTTTTGGGAGAAAAGTCTTCATACACATGGCAAAGATATGGCTTTTTTCCCGCATTTTTTCATCTGTTTTTCATCTCTGAACACTACAAAGCCACCTGTGCCTCCTGCCTCCTTCTGGCCACACCAATTCTCTCTCCTACAGCAATGTCAAAAAGAAAGCTTTGTGTCTGGGCATGAAGGACTGAGTGGGACATTCGAGCATCATCTGCTCCATACGTTGTAATAGTTCAGCCTCTGAACTACCAGCACCAGTCCTCCTATGTGTCATTACACAGCCAGCATAATGTTGCTCATTAAATAATTTGTTGTCATTGATTTGACTTTGAGCTCAACTACAACACCAGCAGTATTGAAAGAAAATGTGATTTAATTATTACTGTAGTTTTTTACTGCAGACATATTATGCATTGTTTTGAAATATGTCTGTGGATGTTACTTAAACATACTTTAAAGTCCCTAGTAAAAAAGCATTAGATGTTCCTCGTCCTCATTTTCCACTGTTGTTCAGACAAGTCAAAGCCAACAAGTCTCTGCAAAGCTTTAATAATTCTCCCTTTCATGTTACGGTTTTAGTGCATTTACAGTAAGACTACATTTTTTATGTGTTCCTAGGTATGGTTATGTGTGGGGATTTTTGTACTTCAGTATCTACCAAAAATGATGAGGGTAATGTGGTTCGAGCCGGTCCCATCTCACCCCTGTTCTTTTTTCAGTTTTGGAGTCTGGGACTTTAATCAAACACGTTTCTAAAATCTGGCAGGCCAGGGCCATGCTCCCACAGTGCGGTGCAGCTGGATGCTCCCAGCTCTGTGGCTCCTGCTCCCAGCTGAGAGGACGAGTGCTGGCTCTGGTCTGGGAGCTGGCCAGCCACGTGAGCACAGCGTTGTGCTCAAGGTCAAATCCCATCCCCAGAGGGACCAAAATGTGACAAAATCTGGCATCCCAGTCTGCTTCTGGCCATGCACTCATTGCCCCGGGACAGGCAGATTAAACAGGTGGATTCCCCACCTGGCTCCTTCCCACTGTGCCAACACAGGCAAGTTCACAGAGCACCTGTGCGAGCCTGCTGCATTTCTGTCTTACACTAAAGTGTAAGAGTTACTGCACAGCACGCTATAGGGAATGTGGGGACCAGAGGATGCTGTTTAGGCCATGCTTTTCCTTATTTATGAGCCCTAGAAGAGCAGGAACTGACTGTGCAGAAGGGCACTACCTTCTCCTGGCATCATGGCCACTTGTGCCAGCCAGCACAGGCAGGCTAAGCCTACCAGGCTGCACTAAGTGCCACCTCATTCATAATAAGAAATTCAGTGCCTCTGTGCCACATACATCAAATTTACTTCATGTAGTAAAACAAAACTACAGCCCTGCAGCATCTCTTGTCTCTAAATAAAAGATCTCCAGTGTATTTATGGCACTCACTGCTGCATACCCTGAATACCTATCTTTTTTATTTTGCTTCTCTGTTTTAAACTTATCACTATGTATTTGAAGCACAAATGTGTTCCCCCATTTCACAGGCTCACAAGAAGGCAATAATCAGGCAATTCCCGAGGCTGTGGAAGTAATTGATTGAGCAGTGAGGAATCTTCTAGACAGTCCCAGGCCAGTGGACTCAGGAAGAGAAAAGATGAGAAAAGAGCAAAGCTGATTTAACAATTTGCAGAGTTGGTAGAGAAAAAGAAAGCCCCTTACTGGTGAGACTGCAGGTACACCTGACAAAATGCAGACATGAAGCACAACTTGTGTGAACATGTGACACACTGACCCAGAAGGAAGAGCTTGTGTATCCTCTGCCTACACATTTGTCTCACTCTTTCTTGTCTTTAATATTCCTCTCCTTTCACTCCTGTGCATCTGAGAAAATGCAGATCTGCATGTCAAACCCACGCAGTGGAGCAGGCAGGCAGAGAGCTGTGGTGCTCGAAGTCTCTCTGACAGCACCACTGCAGAGCCCTGAGCCAGCAGCAGCGCTGGGGTCAGCGACAAAGACAATGCTGGTCCTCCTGCTACTGATGTCCATGTTCCTCATGAGCTGGAGAAGGGTCTCTTGTGGCTGGCTATAGGGTGTTGTCAGGACTATCTCTAGCGCTCAGCAGAATGCTGTGCCAACACATTGAGAGTAGAATCCTGCAAGCAGCACACAGACTTCCCCCCGTACTACAGACATCCTCTCCTAGAATTGAGTCATACCACCCAGCACCTTAAACTCCATTTGTTTAACTAAGCTCCACAGAATGCTCTGTCACTTATGGCTCAAGACATTCCTGTTCCCTTTGACACAAGGCCCACCGAGATATCTGTGGTGGGGAAGTGATGCATGGCCAGGATGCTGGCCCCGCTCCTGCAGAGCTTCCCGGCCCTTGGTACGGGAGGTCGGAGGGGCTGCAGCACCCACACAGATGGAGTGGAGTTACTAATCCCTTTGAAATGACAATTTTCTCTTTGTTTTTTTATGTTTTCCAGATGTCACCTGCTGGCTTCAGGGGGAAGGGAAAAGTTAGTGTGAAGAAAGTATTTCAGTAATTTGCCTGGGAAGCCAGGTGCCTCTGTGAGCAGCTTGAACCTCTTTTCAATTAAAACTCCAATAGAAAGAGAGCTGTTGTTTTACTATGGGCAGATGTAAAATAGCAAGCAGCTACTGAGGTGTCTTGAGGGGAACTGGTTTGCCCATGGGCAGAAGTCAAAACCAGTTGATCCCCTCTTTTCCCATCAGCTACCTGCAAGACCAAACTCACTGTGGCAGGCCCCAAATCCAGCCCTGCCCTCACTGTTCATGGCTGCAGTCAGGTGTGGGAGGCCACTGAGCTCTCTTCGTGTCTCCGCTTTTGCCTCATGCCTAGATGGGCATGGACTCATATTGAGCAGGTGTGATACTGTGCAAACTGGCTGTCGAGTTTGGGGTGCCAGGACGCTGTCCCTTGCCTATGAACCACTTCTGGGTGACACCCTTTAGAGAAAACTGTGGCTGCTGGCTCGTCCCTGCAGGAAGGTAAGTTTTGAGATGGCAGTTGTGGCACTTGGGTTCACTTTTATGAAGCACCTTAAAAATCTGTCTGTATAATCTCTTTCTTGCATTTGATCCATCTCCTTTTCCTTAAGCCGAACAGCTTTTGCCATTTCCTAAGAGCTCCTTGTTGGTGAAACAGAATGGGGAGAATACAACATATTTTAGTATATTCTTAGAATAATGAGCTCTTTTTTAATGAGGAAATAACAGATAAAAGACTTCTTGAGTAGAAAGGGGGAAAGTAGGTCAATAATGTTAAAAAAAATGTACCTTTAAAAAACCTGAAGCCGAGAACATGGAAAAAACATGTCTGTGTAACGTGAAGCAAAGTAATAATTTTGCCTATTAACACACACTAAAACAGAGCTAAATGACTGCACCACATCTTGATGAATCTGTTTTTAGGAAGGTGAACCGCATGCTGCTTGACAAAAGGTTGCTAAGCATTCTCCAATATTCATTAGCTATGTAAACAGGGATGTAGAAGAGCCCCTTTCTTGTCAGTGCCTGAAGAAACAGAACTTGGACCCTGGCAACTAAAAAATAATCCCCCTGTTTCCTGGAAATCTGTCAGACTGATGGGATTTTTTTTCTCTTGAGTGGGGAAATATGCTATTTGGAGAGAAGAAAAAAATATCCTTAAGTTCTTGGCTCCCTTCTTGGCATGCAAGGAGTGCAGTGGGTTTAGGTATTTCTAAGTAAATGTGAAAAATATTGAAGGGGATATTTTCCTCCAGGGATCAAGGTACACACCAACACTCACTTCCATTCTGTCCCCAGGCACTACTGTATTACCCAGTCTTACAGCAGTGCATGAGTTTCAGAGAGAAAACATTGTAAATATGAGCTAGAAAGCATGTGTTTTTCTGTTTCTCTGGTTACCTCTTTGAGAAGCACTTGATCAAGTCAATTAAAAAGAGAAAAAAAAACAGCCTCTTTCTCTCAGTAGAGATCAGTCCTTTTCTTGCAAATTACTCAGTGTTCAGTTCTTTCAAAGAAACAGCCGTATGATAAATGGAAAAAAATCATAGTCCTTGGCAGTTAACCTTTAATGTAAGTTCATTAAATACTTTCAGCACACTGTAGATTTGCAAACACTAATTTCCATCCTCTTTCCAACCTGGCAGACTGCTCTGCTTCTCCCCTTCCTCCTTGACAAAGCAGACTATAAGCAAAAGAGTGAAGCCCTGGGCACAGATTATTTGGTGATTTATCAACCAGTGATGACTTTTTCCTGCAAAAGCAAAGCTGCACTCTGTGCTATTTCGTGGGGGGTTTCAAGAAGATTCTTATCCAAGTGGAACAAATGCAGTATGGCCCACTACATTTTCACAGAGATTTTCAAATTTTTTTTCTAAACGGAAAAACAAAAAGGGTCAAGTTTAATAAATTCCTTGCTGCTCCTTTTGCACTTTTTCTGTATTTTTTTTTACTTTGGAGTCAATTTTTATTCGCTCTCTACTCCTTTACACAAGGTGCTCAGGGACAATTTGCAGTTCAACATAGCATAACGTCGCACCTCCTCTTTGTGGACATGGCGAACTGCAGGTGACTGAAGGTTGAAGGATCCTTGCTGCCAGTGGGAGGGAAAGGAGGCCAGGAGCTGGTGCTGTCATGTGGGTTCTGCACTGCACAGTGAGGGTGCACACTTGCTATGATGCAAACTAGCACAGGCAGAGTCACTTCTGTTCCTATGTCATTAGCAGAGGAAGAAGGAAGTAGTGTTTTTAATTGTCTTACTTGATATTTTAGTTAATAGGAATCCTAAAATTGATGGATAAAGAGTGTGGTGTTTAATTATGGCTGTAGTTATATGGATATAGACTCTCACAAGAAAATACTGTTGCTTATAGGAGACTGCCATCCACTAGGGTTTTTCCATGTATTTCAATGGTCTGTCCATATTCCCATCTCTAAGCATGTGTCATCCATATTTTTCTAACTTTTTTTTTGACTCCTTGGCACTTCCTCTGCAGCTGAAATGGGACAAATGTGCCTGGAAAAACTTTCCTGGGTCATGAAGGTCGGTCATCACATCTACAACCATTATATAACTTTGTCCAAGCCCTTAGCCAGGTCCATCCAGGAAGCAGGGAGGCTTCATGTCCTTGCTGCACATTTGGGAGATTGCTTCAGCACAGGGCTACCATAGTTGTGAGGAACATGCTCGTGATCTCCAGAGTAAAAGATAGTTATGGCTGGTTTATACTCATTTGAACTTTGTACTTGGCTCAAACTGCTTTTTTCCCCTCTCTGCTTTTTAATCTACTGCTGCATTTACAAAGGTCAGTCATGTCTGTTCTCAGCCTTGGCTTTCCTTTGGCTCTAAATCCCGACTTGTCCCATCTGGTGTGTTAGTACAGCCTCCCCTGTTGATCCACGGTCAGCATCCTCTTCATGTTCACTGCTTCTATTTCTTCAGCACAGAAATAGCTGAGGAAGCTGTGCACGGCAGACCCGTGAGGTCTCCCCAGGGCTGTCCATGTCCAGTGGGTACTACTCTTTATCTGTCTTGTTTGGAAATTTCTATATTGCACCTGTATTTTCCCTGCTTCTGCCCAGTTTGGCTTCAGAAGCTGAGTGACAAGAGCCAGGCCAGAGCTCTGGCTCCTGACACAGCCTGTATACACAGGTCTCTTTCCCTGCTCATTTTCAGCTGGCAGGACTCCTAATGATTGCAAACACTTGGGTAACTTGTCCCTATTGTGCATGAGCTTGGATTTTGTAAATTACTCAGTCTTGTTTGGATTCATTAGCCTGCCCTCTGGGTCATGAGTCTTCTCTATGCTGATAATGCCACCAGTTTTATAGCAATAAATACTACTGGATGTTCCTATTTTCTCTGCCAGTGATCATGCTGAATAGAAGCTTAGCCTCACTCCCAGTAAAACTGTTTCAGTTTGCTAGATTTCTTTGTGAGAGAACCCTTTGTCGTCTCCTCAGACATCCCCATCTCCTAATCCATTTCGGTGCCGATTACCATTTTGGCCGTTTTAGTTAATAATTCCTTTATGATACCATACAGATGTCGAGAGAGATTTGGCTGACTTGTATTCCTCTGTCTGAAAGGCATCCATCTTGTAAAAAAATGGTATCATGTTATTCAGGCACATTCCTGACTCATCTTGTCCCAGTTTTTAGTTACCTTCTTAGCCCTCTCCTTTTTCACGTATCTCAAAGCCTTCCACTTCCCCACTCTCCTGCATTATACCATAAGCTTGCTTGCTGTTTCGGACACCCATTTGGGTTTAACAGAAATCTTTGCAGTGCCCCTCTCCTGGCCTGTCACAGAGCTGCTTGACTCAGGGTACAGAATCTGCCTTGAGGGGCACGTATCTAAACTGGTCTGAAGTGCAAACATAAAGCAGCTCACATTATTGTATTAAGGGAGGTTATCTGAACTATCAGACTTGGTATTCGCTTTTCTGTTTTGGGGGGACTGTTTTTCAGGTTTTTGGTGGCTAAATCTTACTATTTATCTGTATGTCTGTAAGCTATAACATTGCTAACAGAGAAACATCGGTGCCAAAATTAATTTCCAACCTTGTAAAAGCAAACCAATAATTGAGGTGAATGCTTCAGTGTAAAGATGCCACTTACATGATTCATGCTTTGAATAGTAAAATAAACCAGGCTGTACACAGCATTAGCCAGACACACAAGATGTCATTATACTGTTTTCTTCTATAATGATATTTTAAAAGAAAGGAAAAGTTTCAAACATCATCTTAACCTCAATTTTAGTGGAGTTATACTTGCTTCTAACCTTGTTATCCTACCTTTTCTGGTCTGTTTCTGGGACCTGGGTCATGCTTTTCAGTTCAGGACTGAGTTCAAGTGAGAATTGAGAGGCTTTTGGAGAATAGCAGGACTGGATTCAGCTCCCTGAAGAATCAAAGGAGTAAAGTGCCTGATGTGTCTGATGTGAGTTGACACTACCTACACTGAAGGTTTCACACTCCAAACTGTATCTTCATAAAACAGCCAGAAAGAAGCCACCTTCCTGATTAATTCATGGGGGTTATTGAGTAGAAATGAAAGCAATTTCAAAAATGAAATTTTTGTTTTGGAAATCTTTGCCTTACTGTTTGTAGTGGGCCCATAGATTAAAGTTCTCTTTGTCTTCATTGATCATCAATTTAATTGCAAGGAGGAGATAAAAAGCTGATGGGAATGCAAAAATGTTAATAAAGAGCATCTGTGAGGAACACACCCTTTCAAATATGCACTCAGACGAGTATGCCCTTTATATGTCATGTGAAATAGAAACCTGGTTTATTCAGAGTAGAGTCCTTCCTGCTGGAGTGACTAGTTTAAGCTTGTAAATGACCCCAAAACTTTGCTCAAATGACCTCAAAACCTACTCAAAATTCAGTGGCTGACCCAGCCAATCATAACATTACAGCCTTTTAAAAATGATTAGCATAATGAAGTGCCACTTGAGTCCAATTAATCTGTTATTAGTGGTGATTGATCTTCGTCTTCCCTGGATGAAAGATGGAAGAAACTCAGAGGAATCCCACTGCTGGGCCACTTTGCATGTAGGAGGGGTTTGTGTTAAGTCTCTCGCAAGGAAAGCAGCTGCCAGAGGAGAGTCACCTGAGAGCACACGTGGTCATGAGAACAAACTGGTTTTAACTCTCCCCAGACTCGGGGTGCTCATATCTGTGTTCCTGTGGGTATGGCTCGAGTCTTTCACAATACATGTGCTTGATGAAGGTATGAAAATATCACCAGGTACACTAAAACTCTTCAACATTTTGGGGAAGTGATTGATGGCACCCGAGAGATTGATAGAAGTAAGGTAGATCAGTGTCTCTCCAAAGACCCCTGATTCTCAGCTCATACCTCATGATGGATGTGGAGAGCTTCTGAAGAATGCTGGGGGCAGAGAGACTTCTTCCTTAAAATCCTAGACTTCTGCTCCTTAATCTAGTAAAATCCTTTTCCTTTTCCTCATCTGCAGCATGTGCAGCAGCATTGCTGAGCAGCCACACGCTGAGCACTGTCCTGCCACGGGGAAAGGGAGGTGGGATAGAAGTGAGGACACCATGGGAACAGATGTTGCAAAGTACAAGAAAACTGATTTGCAAAAGGTGGCATTAATCATGTGGAGATTAATATTATTATCCTATATTCCATGAAAGTATCAACAGCAATAAATTTCATTATTTCACACACAGCGTATTGCATACAGGATCACTGTCCTCTGGTGGTATCGGCAGATTGCTTGGTATGACCATGGATGTGACTTGTAAGAATTGAGGGTAAATTAATAATACTCTTTTGCTTGGTATTCCTCCTTGAAACAAATGCTCCAAACAAAGTAAAGATAAATAAAACACAAATGGATAAATGTGATGTTTGTCAAAAGAAAAAAAAATGAAAAAAAGAAAAAAGAAAGAAGAAAGAGAAGAGAAAAAAGAAAAGAAAAGACAGGGATGCTTCATTCTCTTTTAACTAGCTCCAAGGGAATTAGATGTCTTTAATCTAAATCAAAATAATAAATGAGGTAGCTCATTAGATCCAAGATGTGGTGAAACATCATGATGTGGTCTTTAAATTGATGAGGTCAAAGTTTTCCGTGTCTAGAGGAAAGGCAGCTGTACTCAGTAAGCAACTGACTGAGACAGGTAGAGTAAATGGCAGTGCACAGCAGCAACTCCAGCTATTTCTCCGCTGTGTGTGGAGCAGTGTGAGGACTTTATCCAAAGAGTGACAGAGTTCTGAAAGGTTTTGACTTTTTGCCTTTTAAATCAGACCTTACATCTGATTTATCTTACTTGCCAGAGATACTACATCTACTCTTTTTCCATCAGAAACACTTGCTGTGACCAATGGCACAGCTTTTTCTCTTAAGAGTGTGCTGTATTTGGGTTAGTATGTTTTCAAAAGACCTTTCAGTACTTCCTCCCAAAGAAATCAATGGTATTGGAAGGAAGCTACAAATTTCTGTATACAGTAACAGGTAGAGCTGTTGGACAGTACCACAATATGATGACTTCTTTTGTATTTTTCAAAAAAATGTTACTTTGATTGGTAGCAACTGGGGGAGAGGTATCATGTCACTAGTGCTAATCCATTCCACCACAGCTTAGAATTCTCCCAAATATTTGTGGCTCCTCCTTGATTTATGGTGCTGAATTTTCCAGCCTTCAAGAGCCGGGTGAGGAGGTTATCCCAGCTAAAAGAAACAAATCCTCCCCATAACGGATGCGAGGTGTTTGTTCAGCAATTCCACGGACTTTCAGATCAAATCCAAGCTCTGTAGGGAAACAAGGATACCAGCCTTTGATCTCCAGAGGGAATTTCATTATTTGAGTTTGGTGAGGTGCTTCCCAAGGTCAAGTGTGAGCAAAGAAAGAACTCTGCTAAGAAGTCAAACCAAAAATGTGACAAAAAAAGA
Organism: Tichodroma muraria; assembly: GCA_013390105.1. NCBI lineage: Eukaryota > Metazoa > Chordata > Aves > Passeriformes > Sittidae > Tichodroma > Tichodroma muraria. The sequence goes on from WAAG01000157.1 coordinate 79,802, forward strand.
AAAAGCAATCCCTTTCTGTTTTTCCCTGTCAGTGTGCAGGAGCTAAGATGTATCTCTCAGTTTGCCCTACTTGGGGATTCAGAGCAGCTGCCTAATTTTATTCACAGCTTATCTCAGTGAGCACAGGCTCATCTGATATAACAACACTCTCTGGACAAAAGAAGATGGGACTTGTGATGTGTGGCAGAGCAAACTGTCCAGTTGCAGGAGGTAGAGGGGATGTGGTAAATCTGTGGCACAGTTGTGTGAAATTCTGTACAGCTTCACAGCAGAGAAAGGCTGGAAGAAGAGGCGAGACTCTCAGCCAAAAATCATGAACTGTATTTGATAATTCTTGGCTCCAAGGCAGTGCTGCCAGTTAGCCATACAGAGGATGCAGTGCAGTGGGTAACCCAGGTGAAACTTGCAATCTCTGTGAGTCCACAGAGATATTTAAGTAACTGTGTCAAACCACAGAGCCTCTTCCAATGTTCCGATCCTTTGTATCTGTCAAATACGGTGTGGCTTGATGCCTCTGAGCCACCTACACACTTTCTGTGAGGAGCCCAAATATCATCTTTCTTGGGGCTTTTGAAGGGAAGGGTTTTTTTAGCTTAGTCTCAAGATTTTTCACCTTTTCATTGTTTTTTCCTATGGTACCTTGTCTGCTTGAGATCTGCTCTGCTTCCCCAGTGCTGGATTTATGAAATCTCAGAGGCACCAGCACTTGCTAAAGTGGTGAAGCTCCAGAGTGAATCCCACATCCCTCTTTCAGTGTGTAAGGACGCCTTTTGCTTGCTATCTGCTACTGTGAGCTAGAGGCTATTCATTCCTGCCAGTCCAAGTCTGCTGCTATACTACAGTGTAGATTAATAGAACAACTAAATGTGAAGGGGAGAAAAAAATTACTGAAAGTTTTAAATTTTGTATTCTTTTTTGTAGGAGACTGAAGGAAAGCAGATGATTAATCTTTTGATGGCTCAAGTATTCTTTTATATATGAGTCATATGTCTAAATATTCAGGGTCACCAGTGACCTCCTCTTGGCCAGATTTGCAAACTTTCTCCCTCCTTGGTCTAGCTGAAATCTAGATGCATTCACTTCTCTTATCTTTCTGGACTTTCCTAGCATAGGTCTATGTTTTAGTTTGGCTCTTTGGGGACTAGTGACATGAATACAATAACAAAGACAAAGAAATTTTTTCCCCCTGTATGATTTGCATAGTCCTGTGTGTCTCTTGTGGGCGTTTTTGATGGGCAGCATATAAAACATATTTTATGTGGGAAAAAATCCTACTCAAATATTTTTGGGTGCATTCCCTGCATTATAAAGATTTATAGAAATCTTGCTTTGAAGCAAACTGACCGAGATGGAAGCAGTTACAGAACAATCTTTATTAAACTATGAGACAGCCAAATATTACTTCATAAAACCTACTCACAGCATCTCTACTTCCTGTGTAATGAATAACTACTACACTCGTTACGACTACAAGATGCAACCATTGCAAATCAAACCTGAAGACTGTATTTTCAAAGCTAGTGCTTATTTTCTTAGGTTACTATGACTTATCTGCACATCCACATCCTCAAGTGACCTACAGATACATGCTCTAAATCCTGCCTGTGCCAAATGAGGGCAGGATTTAGGATCCTGCTCTTACAGATGCTCACAATTTTAGGCGAGGGAGCTGCTTGCTAATAAATAAAAATACCAATACATGTGTTAAGGATATGGCCAAGTTCTCTGTAGAGTTCTACAACAGGCAAAGTTAGTACATAATAGGCATATTAGCACTCTGAAATCTAAGTACACTGATATTCAGTCTATGACTTGGTCCTGACAGTGCTTCCTGCTACTTTTATTACACCATTTTTATTACTGCATTTACACCATTCATTTGCATGGATTTACTCCCAATTTAGGTCTTAATTTATCAACATATTTAAATAGCATTACAGGACAGTAGGTGAAGTTCCTGGTGTGTCTGTAAGGACTGCAAATTCACTAATTAATAACCTAACAATAGGATGTTGTAAGGAAAATGGAAAAAGCCCACAACCAATGTTGTGCTGGTCTTTAATAGCAGATGTGTTGTGTCATGCACAGGGGGTAATTTTTCAGCTTTGCTCAGTGTGAGCAAGGTCTTCACTAGAGCAGTGCGTCTGCTTTGGGGCCGTGCTTTTGATGACAGATGGAGACTAAGTGGAGAAGAGCCAGAAGAAGACCAGAGGAGACCAACATGGACGGTGATAAGTTTGGAAAACATGACCTATGAGAAAAGGTTCAAGGAATGGATGTGTTTGTTTGTTTGTTTGCTTGTTTGCTTGTTTGTTTGTTGTGTTTTTGGTTTTTTTTTAATCTAGGAAAAAAACATCCTGAGATGGGACATAATGAAAAACTTCCAGTACTTTAAACATTACTCTGAAAGACTATGGTGCTCATAAGGATATGGGAAGAACTGGTTTAATTTACGGCAAATGTGATTTAGGTTAGGCATTAGGGAACACCACTTACTGTTCGGAAAATCCAGGAATGGAGGAGAATACCTAGAAAGGCTTGTTGCTCTAGTGATTAGAGACTCTTAAAGACAGATAAGGCTAACATCTGCCAGGAGAGGCTGAGACATTATTAGGTTGCCTCTGTGTGGAAGGGTGAGGAAGGTGTTCTCTTGAGATCCCTTCCATCCCTGCATTCCTGTGGTTCATGGTCTCTGTGGGACTTAAACCTCTGTTGAACCAGGGCCTTGGACTACAAGGTAGTATCTAGTCAGCTCCTAGATATCAAAGGCTTCCTTTGGGAAGACTCATAGGCTGGCCAAGTATCAAATAGTTTTTTCTGCCCTCTGAGAGCAGAAAAAAAGATGTGTGCCTGGCTGCCACTCAGGTCTCAGAAACTGACAGAGTTTTGTGCCTTGCTGGTTAGTCACTCAGCTGAATCAGACCTGCAGCAGCACAGCAAGAGAGCAGGCAGCTTCTGGAAAGATTTTGTCAAGGAAGTTTAACAAGTACAGGATGCATCTGGAGATATTCCCTTTCACACGGTCTCCTCACCCTTCCCACCAAGGGAAGAGCTGTCCTGCACTCTTCCCACCAAGGGTTTGGTGTTGGAATACCTTTCAGAAACTATTCAAGAGGCAGAAAAAAGCTCAGGGGTCAGATGTGTAGCCAAAAGTTAAAAGCTGAGTCTTTAGCCAAAATGGATGTGGAAGAAGCATTGTCCAAACAAACAAACAAAAAATACCCCAAACAAACAAAAAACCCAACAAAGCAAAACAAAACAAAAAGCAGCTGAACAAACCCTGACCATGCCAAACTTGTCTTTCTTTCATACCCAATGTGGCTGGCCTTCAGGGGCTCTGTGTTTACTTTTAGAGAGGAAGGCAACATGAATGGTGATACATAATGAGAACAGGATCACTGTACTGGCACCCATGTTTCCTCTCAGCAGTGCCAGAAAGGTCAAGAGATGAGATAAGACTACAGGCCCTTGACACCAGATTGACTCTGATATATTTTCTACTGGCTTTTGTATGAATGCTGCTACTAGCACGCTGCCTTGGGCTTTTAAGGGGACTGTATTTCCTGCTACATGTAATTCCATTTGGTGTGTCTCTCTGGATACAGCACCCACTGCTGACCTCGGCCTCATGTGCACAGCTCTCACACCCTGGTCTGCCAGCAAGGGTCCCTGCAGCTGTGTGCTCAGCTGGTGGCAGCTGTGAAGGTCTGTGTGACCACAGGAAAAAGCAGCAGTATGGAAGCTGATATTAAAAAGGAAAAGACAAATGTTAAGTATCTGCAATAGAAGTGCTGCTGTGATGGTAACATAGATACCACCATCCTTTAAAATATTCAGCAGGCTGATTTTTCTTTCTCCAAATTTCTCTTGACATTACCTTTGACCTATGCTGGGATCTGAAATCCCATTTGTCCACTGGAGGGCAATCCAAACTCTTCACCACAGATATTTCTAACCCATGGTTTGCAAAGTAGCAGCATTCCAGCTGTGCCTCAGGGACTGCAGTTTGTTTTTGTGCTTCCATCCCCACTTCTCTTTGCCCCTTCCTTTCACATACACCACCAACAAGCCTGTGTCAGTGAAGTTCTGTAATTATGGGAACTTTCTTCCCAACAAAGTGCCAACCATGCCAAACAAGTTCCTCCACAAGTCCCTTCCTTGCCAAGTTTGTAGGGAGTGCTCACACTTGACTGACAGACTGCATGGTAAGGTCTCCATGACCATTGGCCCTGGGCATTTGGTCAGTGCCAGGCACAGCAGTGACATGTCAGACAGGGGTTAATTTCATATTGTGTATTTCAAACTGTGCGAGTGCTGCATTGTATGGACTGACTAAAATTTATCTTGGGGAAACAGAGCTGTGTAGAAGCATCAGAGTGGGCATGCTACACCCAGTGCAACACAAGAAACTCTGGGCACTGCCATCTTTCTGCATCCTTTAGGAAACTCAGGCTGTTACTGCCTAAACCTTCAGGGAATACCTGTAAGAATAATGGACAGAAAGTGTTTCACTTTGTGTGTTCTACATTTGAATCCCTTGGGTTTATGTCAGATTATGTCATTCTGGTTCCAAACAGGGTCAAGGACACCTTGCAATGGGTGCAGAATCACAGCATGAGATTTTTCTAAAGTCATTGCCTGCTCCAAGGTCTACTGCAAGTTTGAAGGTACCTGGAGATTTTTCAGCAACCAGTCAGCAGCCCTCAGTCTCTCACTAAGAAGATTGCTTCAATTCCAACAGGGATGAGCACAGCAACAGTCTCCCAGACAGAGCTCTCCCTCCCTAAGAAAGGCCTGGCATCTGGAGAGGTTGAACAGCAATGGAGAAAGTAAGCAATCCAAACACATCAGGATCTCAACCTTGCAACTTATGAGGCTCCAAGAAAGCTTGGTCCATCTTCTCAGTTGCCTATAGATCCTTCCCCGAGGCTCACACCTGTATGTATTGTTCAGGCGGCATTTTCCTGTGTTTAACATGATCCTGTAGATAGGACTTATATAAATAAAATTATAACATTTTACAGTCCTTTCTTAAACTTTTCTTTTTGAAGTCGTAAGAGTAAGTATTCTTCTATAGGTAAGACATGACATGTAGAATTGCCAGGGAAGTGGGAGATTCACAGAAGTATGGACAAAAAAGGCTCTTTTAAATTTGATTCAGGAAAGGGTTGTGCATTTTCCATCAGACAGGCTTTAAAGGGGCTGGGACATAAAACAAACGCTAAGCCAAATACTGAGAGCAATGTTACCAGTGAAACAATGGGAAAGTTATTTAGCAACATACACAGCCTTGGAACAGCCACGCTGTAAGTTAAGCACGCACACCAAATGTATTTTGGGCTGCTGGTGCCAGAGCACTCAGCTAACCCTCAGAAAACTAAAATCGTACACAACACGCTTACATTTCCCTCTCAACAACAGCTTGTGAGGCAATCACTGTGAGGGGATATACAGCACTTATTTATTTCAAACAGTCACTTGGGCAAGCCAGCTGGGACTCTGATCTTAACCAGATGTTCTTCAGTCATCCCACAAGCAAGGTGCATCGTGCAGCTTCCACGTGCATCCCTAGAGCAGCGTGTCCTGCTCTCCCACTGCCCTGTACTAAGCACTGTCAACTCCCAAACACTCTGTCAAGTAATTTCATCTGTCTCCTGAGCATCAGCTCTCACAATTCAGCCGGCACAGGACAATTTCTGTCATTGCAGAAGAGAACCTGTCCTTGCTCCTTCAGAGAGGATGCCCATGCTTGCTGGTAAAATAAAGTTGTTGCCAAATTACACTTCTGCAACAGATGCATTGTCCTTCCCTTTGTCCCAAGTCCTCATAGCACCAGGCTCCCTCCTGAGATGAAATATCCTTGTTGAGGCAGCTGTGGGAGAACAGGTCCAACAAATCTAATTAACCTTACCTGATTTGCAGATGATGCTTGCTCTTACCTGGACTCTTAGGGATGGTTTAGCTCAAAGCATGCCTGTGTTGATGTAAACTGGACTCCAGGATGACTTTGAAGGTTTAAATCATAAGGGATGAAGAATATGCAAAGGTGGCTGACATAAGTTGTGTGAAGGCTTTAAAAGCAGCCCACATTTCTTCTTGGACTGCTTCCTTGGCAGTGCTAGAAGATTTCTTTTTAAAATTCTTGAAGGATCTGCAAGTAGAAGAATGCTGAGAAGTGCTCTGATTTTTCTGTCTTTTTTCCCCATGATTGGAAAAAAAAAAGAGCTTTGCTATTTTCTTTCCAGTTTCCCACAGAAGAGCCTTGGGAAGTCTATGTCATCCTGGGTTTGGAGAGCAGTGCAGCATGCAGCGTCATCCCCAACACAGAAGATGCCAGAGGGGCATTCTGCCTGCAGCTAGCAGGGAATGAAGGGAACACCACCTTTCCTTCAAGGGACACAGTGATTCCTCCTCTTCAGCAGGGCCTTATCTGCGCTTGACACCCAGAGTCTGCTGGCTCCCACAGGCATGTCCTTCACAGGACTTGTTGTTTTTGTTTCAGAAAGTAAAGTATTCAGGACAGTTTCTCAAGGACTGAAGTTTTTTCTTACAGTAATGTTCCTACCATAACTACCAAAGCTGCTCCTCTAAACACTTAGGTGAGAAAGAAAGTAATTTAGGTGAGGAAAAGAGATTGACATATATGATCACCATTTTGTCTAACCTAAGAGAAAGGGCATCAAACATCTCTGATAGGTTTTTTATTTACATTTACAACTTTTCTTTATCGTGTTCGCTCTTTGGAATAGCAGGGTCATGAGCTGAAACTTGATACATGAATATGTGTGTGTATGTGTGTGTGTGAAAAGAGAGAGGAAAGCAGCAGAAACTTCAAGTAAAAAAAGGATTTTTAAACCTTCAATTTCACCCACCCTGAATGTTAGGACAGATTATTAGAAAATCACTTGTATATTCTGTAGCAATTTTCTATTTCGTTTGGATTTGTTTCATTTTAATAGCTAATAGCTAATAGCTCTGCTTGCCAGCACACAAAGAAATCAGCTGGGGTTTGTGCTGTCAAAAATGAAAGGGTTTCCCCATTATTCCATTGATTTCATGCTATTATATTAATAAATCATGTGTTTGGCTACCAATGACATGAGCTCAGAGTACACTGAGCAATGCTTCATGCTGTTGCATGCTGAATCTGCTGCGGAAATTTGTCACTGAAGAGGCAAACATGAATCTCTGTTTATTTAAATTTTCTGGTTCAGGGTCTTCTCCAGAGAAATCACAAGCCTTACTGCAGCTTTGTGGTACCATTGTAGCATGTGGAAGTGGGTATAACTGCATAATCCTAAATGTTAGATGGAAATGAGTTCTGCTGAAGCAGAAGAAGAGAATCCTGGACCAGGGTCCTGCCAGATCAGCACACACCTTGGCAGCATTTACATTTGCTCAGCATTTTGACTCCTGCCCTGCACCCCTGGGAACTGTCTGGCTGGATTTATTTTAAAAGAAACAGGAACAAGTCACGCACTCCAAGAGTAATGGAGATGTGTGAGGAGCCAGCTGGTCCTAAAAGATTGATTCTGAACACTGAGTCCAAGAAGTCATGTTTGGACTCGCCCGGTGCTATTAGACTTGCCTGTGTTCAGGGCTGGCCTCTGCCATAAACGCTTCCACGGCATTTTAATCTTCTCAGCAGCAGCAGGCTGTTAGGGGCACAGTTAGGTACGCGCAGCTCTGCCACCACTTGTCATTTACTGGGTCACAACCAGCAACCGCTATAGAACGTCCACACATCTCCTCTCCTGCCTCTCCCAAAGTCCTTCCCTAAAACTGGATCAGAGCTCCATAGTTTCGGTTTGTGCTTCATTTTCTGTTATTGCAGTTATTTTCCCCAGGTTGCTCCACTGAGCCTGTCTACCAGACATATGCAGTGGGAAAAGATGCAAGAATAAAATTCGTGTATAGTGTATTCTATGGGCTAAGAGAGAGCTAAAAGACATTAGGAATTCCAGACTTGAGACGTGTTGGGAATGGGTGTTTGTTCCCATGATGGCCATTGCCTTAGCCCAGTGTTAGGAGCAGTTAATTTGCAGGGATCACTAAAGCAAGTTACTTCAGTGTGTTGGTGTTTGGTACCAGGAGGCTATGCTGACAGCCAGAGGGATTTCCATAGGCTGGGGAATGGGCTGAGAGGTCCCTCATTAGTTCAGCAAAGGGATATGTAAAGTCCTGCCCTGGGGAAAAAGCCCAGACACCAGGAAAGTCTGAGTGAGGGGCCTTCCAGGCCCTGACATTTTTCCCATCTGCGATTATTGCAAAGCTGTAGTAATGATGCTGGTGCAGCTACACTTGTGATCCTGCAAATTCAGGAACACCCAGCATAGGGAAAAAAGCATCCTTGCACTTCAGGACAGGATTTAGTTTGAGAGCTCGCTGAAAGAAATGGCACTGAGCAAAAAGTGTGGCAACCAGGGAATTGCTGCTGGAACTCATGTCTGGAGTGGATTTTCACCTGCCCAGATTCCACATGCACATGGCACTTGTGGTGGGGTGATGAGCATCAGATTTTGGTGCAACTGAAAGGAGTTAAATTCCATTGAAGGGGTAACTCAGGACTGGTTTAGCTGAGGCAGAGTGGGGGCCTGGAAATGCAACTTCTGAAGGAGGACTGCAGGACTACAGAGGACCAGCTGCCCCAGCAGGTTGTGAAGAGTTTCCACCATGGTAAAACAGATTACTGCTAATCTAAACTAAATCTCCTATTTTTTACTCCTGACCAGGGATCATTTATTGCCTCTGTGGATGGCATTAAATCAATCAGGGATGTAAAGAGAAATCAAATGTTTTGTCTGTGACCTTCATTTGCTCAAACATGTTTGGATGACAACTGAGAGGGTGAGTTTGTCTCAGGACACTGGACAGACTCATCTTGGAAGATGGCATAAAAATTTTTCAGAGGTTCTGAGATACCTGGAGGAAAAGGACACACTACACAGTTCAGTACAAAAGCGAATCCCTACAGTGAGCGTCTTCAGGCTCAATAAATTTATCCCAACTTAACAACAAGGAAAACAATTTGAAAACAGCTTGCTTATAGCCTGTGAATTCCTCCTCGGGGAGAAAATCCAGGGCTGTGAAGAGTAATTTAATCCTGTTGAGTAACAAGAACCGAAGACTGGAAATCAAAGGCAGAAAAATTCAAATAGAAATGAAGCCTAAGGGGAAAGGAAACTGCAGAAGTTCTCATTGTTCCCTTGTCAAAGCCACAGGTGTCCTGTGGGCAAGTAAGGGGGGCATGGATGGAGGAGAAAGGCACCTGGCCAACAACTCAATGTTGCCCTGGGGCACAAGTGCCAGGGCTGGAAGTGTGTCAACTAGGTTGCTCTGTCACCTGGGAGTTTGACATTGCTTCATCACTGCTTCCACACACACAGACCAACCTCCCCTTCCTCTGGAGACAGTCACTGACAATCCCCTGGATCACCCACAGTGGGGTGGTGAGGCCTGAGAGGACAAGGGGACACCAGTTGTCACTGTGGGAAGGCTCATGGCCAGCAGTGGAGCAGGACACAGAGGTGCCAGGAAGATGCCCACCATGCACAGAGCAGTGCCCTGCTGTAGCTCAGCCCTCCCCATCTCAGAGCTGAGCTAAGGACCTGCTTCTGTACCTCCATGTCTGACCCAGGCCCTGTCCCATGGGTCCAGCATGGTTCTTCCCTGTGTCTGACCCTCTGGTACCCCTGTGCCATGAACGTGAAGTGGGGCACAGTCCTTCTTGCCCCACCCCATGGCACTGGTTCTTTCAGAAACCAAAAGCCTTGCCCAAAGAGCAAGGACCTTTGTCATTAAAAAAATTGCATTTATATGGCCTGCAGGTAGATGACTTACTGGCTGGACTGGGTGGGCTGGATATTTGGTAGGTCCTGCAGGAACCTTGGGCACTATGGGTGCTTTGCCTGTGCAACTCTTCATTAATTAGGAATGTTTCTGTACTGTGTTTTTACACATGGATCTACTCTCACATGCATCTGGCAAATAGTTTACTCCTGAGAATGTGAAGTAACTTTTGGCTTCAGAACTGGAAGCGTGAATGTCTGCTGTTTAACTCTTCATTACCACTGGGGATGCTAGATGCGCCTCTGAAAGGCAAAATGCCCCCTTTGCTCTAGCATAGCTGCAGAGATCAGGTTCTGGAACCCATGGCTTACTCGGTACTATTGGAAAGGCTTTTGCATTGTAATTAATTTCAGAACTTAACAAATCACTTCAATGCAAGTCTTTTGCTATTTTAAAGTAGGCGGGACAGGATCCTGGACAAACCATAGAAAGGTTTGGCTGCTTTTTACTGGCGATGTAGCACTCATATCTATGTTATATTATTATTTTTTTTTTTTTTCAGTAAAATAATTTTTTATTTCTGCAGTCTTTGTTTCTGTTAACTTTGGCTGAAAGACCAGTATCTTACTATCACCTAAAAACGCTTTATTACACTTTTATGTGTTGAAATCAAATTCTTGACATGAAGTTGGATGAGCATTTATTAGTATAAATCCCATGATCTAAGTCATGGTAGGGAACATGGCATGGAACTCATTTCTCTGAGTTTAGATCAGGTAGTTTCTCTTCTGCAGAGAAGGATAAGGTTTATCCAGGTAATGTGCACAGGAATTTTTTTGGCAGAAGAAAGAATATCACAAATCCTTGCATGTTTGAGATCCCATATGTCCATGTATTCAGAGAGACAGCTGGATATTTTTCCTGTGTGTGAGGAGATTAGAGCAAAAGAGATGAAATGCTGATGAGCAGATGGTTTGGATGTCAGTTTTATGTACCCCTCGCAGTATTTAAAGCAATGCTGTAAAGAGAACCTGAACATGAGTGTTTCAGTGGAGCTGATTTGTAGCATAAATAAAGGCAGTTAATCTTTCTTGTTATTGTTCACATTAGGCACAGAATAAAACCCGTGATTTGATTTTGAAGTATGACTTTTTAGAGTAACAAATGTTCCTGTTTCCAATACTCACTGCTGCACATCATGTGCTTTAAGTAACTGAATAGGGATTTTTTCTGTTCTTCTGCTTCATAAAATAGAATAACTCACTAAAATTGTCTTGTCACCAAATACCTGCCTGGAACATAAGACAGTAATTATGCAAAAAGGAGAATAATTCATTTTTTCATCACAAGACCAGATATCTTTTTTTATTATATTTTTTTTTTAATTTTTGAGGTATTCAGCCTTGCTTGAGTGGCAGCTGAAAGCATCTGCTGCATCTGCTAAGGTTACATGGGACTTTACTCTCAAATGGGACAAGATGATGAAGGTTAAAACCCAGCAAGCTTCACTTCTGCTAACAGCAACATTTGGCTTGACACCAACACTATGAAAATGTTCCTATTCCAAAGATTTTACAGTGATGCCAAATCCGTACCATTACAGTCCAATATTTTGGGGATTAATCTTCTGAATCAGCATCCTGTCTGGGGATCATCACTAATGTGAGTGTCCATAAACCCTCATTCCTCTTTCTCCATGTAGGGAGCAGGAGATACGGCTTTTCCTCTTCTGTGCACTTCCAACCACATTGCCTTGTCCTCTCCTGACCTCTCTGACCAGTGTCTGGTTGGCCTTCCTAAGCCTTTTGTGCTGTACAAACAGCTTCCCTCAGGAGAATCTCCATCCCTTCAGTGGGGAAATGGCAGTGGTGCAGCTCAGCCTTCAGGGCAACACAAACATTTTTCCTGTGGCTGAGAAAAGACCTCTGAAAGCAGGGCATCGAGGTGTGATGGTTCCTATCCTAACACACCTGGTTTTCCTGAGCAGGCTGGGGTGGTGGATTGCTCCCCCATTAGTCATTGGCCACTCCCTGGTATGGAAAGTGATGAAGCTGGAGGTTTTGCATTTATAGCATCTGTGAAAATTTTACAAAATTGTGGCATGACTCCTAGACATTATCCAAATCCAGGATGTGAGTGTGAGCCAAAGCTGGAGTAATCACCTGCAGCTTGACACTAGAGTTGTTATTAAAAATAAGTATGTGGTTCAAAAGCTGATCTCCATTATAAATTGCTTCCTACTTTTCAGGCATGTGAAACTGCTAGTAATTGGACTCACTATGAAAAATAAGCCAGGACTGTGTCTTAATTTTACTAAATCTTTAGCCATCATTCCCTCTTTGTTGTGGTTGTTATTTTGTCACCTGTTTATCAAGTTTTTACCTTGGCAGTGATCAAAGTTGTGTATTCACAACTTAGAAGAGACCACAACCATAAAAATTTAAGTTGAAAACTGTTAAGTCTCTTAGCTATTTGTGTTTCATAGAGTGCAAGCTCTTCTGCTCTTTTGCTCATGTGCAAAAATTGTAAATTGCTGCACATGAAAGTGTACCATGATGCATGGGAGGTGCACTGTGACTTATGTTCCCTGTCCTCCTCCTCTTGGAGGTGACACCAGGCTCTTCTGGCAGCACAGCAGAAAGGATGTCATGTACCTGTCCTGGGGCAGTCCACAGGCAGGTTGCAGTACCCCAAGTCAAACACACTTGCCCAGCTCCCCGTGAAGCAGGGGGTCTGCACAGGGCTTCAGATCCTGGAGCTCAAGGTGGGCTGGAGCACCATTCCGTACTTTGTAGGGAGTGGGGCTGCCCCAGCCCCACAGTATCCTGGGGATGAGGGCCATGGAGCTGAGCACTACAAGAAAGGGAAGGGCTGAGCCCACAGACCAAGCAACTCTTCATGGTTGCAGGTTTTATTTGGGTCAAGGGTACCTGTCTGCTCCTTCGTCACACATGTGTAAAGAGGTCACCCTGTCCTGGAGGCAGTGGGCAAAGCAGGAACAGAACTAGTGAGCACAAATGCAGCCTCAGGAGACCTATGGAAGAGGGCACTGGTGTTCACCCTGTGGTTCACAATGGCTCCTTGGCATCCCTGGGAACTGGATGCTCTGGTTTTTGCTTGGGACATCCACATGTTTTCTGTGTGTGCACAAGTAGCTAGGTGAATAACTACAAAAGGGAAAGCAGGACTATGCAGAATATGGGGCTTCAGGAAAGTGTGCTCTTAATCCATGTGCATGAGAAGCTCCATGAGTACAGTGTAGTGCTGATTCTTCTGTTTTGCTGACCAAGAAAACAACAACAACAACAACAACAAAAAAGGTATACAGTTTATTATATTATCTTATTCACATTGGAGCACATTTGACATGGGAAATTTCTATTGTTCTTTGAACAATGATGCCAGATTTGAAAACTAATCCCACCTCTGTGTCTAGGAGGACCATGTCACCTTAGACCAGTTGTGACCCACACAGATACATATAGGAACCTCCCAGAAAATCTGAAAAGCGGGTGCTGTAAATAAGATTATGAACAGTTTTGTGGACTTTTTTGGGACTGGACTTGACAGTAAAGCAGCAGGTAAAAAGTGCTTGCAGAACTGAGAACATTGTCCCCACTATATAGAAAACTACATTTTTAGAAGGATGAAAACCCCCACTTATTGTGGAAAAAAAAATAAAGAAACCCAAGTTATTTATACGATCTGAAAACAGCTTTGCTTAGGGCAGCCAAAGCAAAGATTTTTAGATTTTCTGGGTTTAAGTTTTACAAGAAAATTTGCTCTGGTATTCTTACTGAAGCCATTATCAAAATCAAAAAACCCCACCTCTTTTGCTTCAGACAGAGACAGAGCTTGTTTAGTAGCTTGCTGAGGTTACAGCCCTTTCAGCACTGGTGTTCTTGGAGCTCTCCGACTAAATCCAGCATAACTGGGCATTTCACCCCAATTTACAATTCAGAGTGAAAGCTCAGTGCTGGGATGGGTGTGAGCAAGAGCAAAGCTGGGGGACCAAAGCCTGGCTTACAGAAACATACAGTCATGATTAGCAGTTCGAGGAACTATTCTGTTCTGCAGTGTGGTGGTTTAGCCCTGTCAAATACATTTCTGCACTTGCTAAACATTGTCTGTCAGTGCTATTTCTGGGGTTAAATTTCACTTCTGTTGCAACTGTAATCCTGTCAGGGGAGTGACTGAAGTGGCTAATTTGGCCTCTTATTTCTTCCTTCTCTCTGTTTGCACTTAGGCTTTTCTAATACATCTTGTTTCACTGCCTCCCTCTGGCATACATTTGCTGCTCAGGAAACCACAGGCCAGTTGTTATGAGAAGAATTTTCCTGTCATCCCACGAGTGCTGTGCAAAGTATGTTTATACAGCATTTTGGAATTTATGTGGCGGTTTGGGAAATGTGGAGGCATCCAGATGATCATTCTTATGACCACATATATGGTGCTGTGAAAATATTTTAGATGCAAAACATGTAACAGATACAGTTTAATTCCTGCTATTCCTAACTGTTATTCTGGGCTGGCAAGACATAAAGGTGGAATGCCCAGTGATCTCTTTGCAGCTCCTGGACGATGTATACAGTGGCACTGGTCACCTGGCAGGACTTGGTGGGTCAAACCTTGAATTAGATGACAGTCACACTTCCTGCTACTCTGCTGTAAACCAAATGGTGGATGCTCACTGTTTCAGGTGTATCAGTCCTGTAAGGGCTGCTGCAGGGACGGAAAGGGCAGGACTGTGCTCCTGTGACTGACGAGATGCCAGCACAACGGGAGCATGGCTCAGCATCCTGACTCACTAAATAGCATTGTCCCTCCAGCATGCTTGCCAGGTTGTTCAAATATACTCAATTTTTGCTGCATGCTGCCAGAGATGTAATCCCTTGTTAACTGGAAAATGTTTTATTGCTGCTTATTTCTGCCTCTCTTTTCTCCTAATGCGCAGCACACCAGGAAAGAGTGTGTCAGGAAGGAACAAGTCTCAGAAAGGGACATTTTGAGATGTGTGCTTTTGTACTTGCTGAGCACTTACACCTGCTTTTTTCCTTATGGACTGCAGTGTAGGCACATGCAGCTCAAAGTATCCAGGTCACTAGGAATAAATGCATTTGCTGTTTTTTTTTTAAAACCTGCTTTCTTTAGTTTTTTAACAATATACACAGTTCCTGAATCCTACTTGACTGAGAAGGCACTGAGCTTTACATCTATCTTACCTAGTTTTGAAACTGCCTCTCTGCCATTATCCATGAGAAAACTATTTAGTTATTTATTTATTTATTTTAAAAACAATATAACTTCTGTGGGAGCTGCTGCCTGACAGAAAGGCAGGAGGCCTGTGGAAGATTCATAATCTAAAGCTTTATTCCTGCTGTTAGCCTTTTATAGCAGGACACTGCACAGTCAAACAACCACTTTACACCATATGTCACCATTGTTAATTCCATTTGTTGATGCCAAGGGTTTCCCTAATTTACCTGTGTTGCAGTGTTTCTTTCAATGTTTAACAGTTTAATTGTAAACGGTTCATCCCCACGTTTCCCTCATTTGTGGTTGGTTTTTCTCCCAAACGGCAAAGTCCCTTGTCCCTCCCGCCTCGATTGTCAATCTTCCCAAATCCCTGCCCACTATTCCATCTCCTCTCCTGCCCATCAGTGTAACCCTGCCCTTTCTTCCAGACCCTTCCCCATCAATCTCATCTTGGGCAATCCCCGACTATTCCTCCCCTTTGGAAATCTCCTACTCGATGCCCCATTGGCCCATGTGACCCATTCTCCTCCCATGTGTTCCTTCATTGGTTAATTATGTTGTAAACCCCGCCTTGTACTCCTCCCCTCACCCTACCTTATTGGCTGTTCAGTTATACCCTCCCCTAAGACCTCCCCTCTATAAAATCCCTTGTACAGACCGGCTGTGTGGTCTTCTCTCCCTGGCTTGTTTCTGGGGTTGGTTGTGTGGGAAATGGCACAGGAGGGTCGTGTGTCGTTCTTGCCCCATTCCTGGGCGCTGCAGCGGGAGGTAGATCCCGTCATTTGGGTGGTAGATCCCGTGCTCTCTACAGCTGCACCCCGCGCTGCGCGGCTCCCGGGGGGCAGCCCCAGTGGCCGCTGTGTCGGGAGCCGGCCAGCGCTGAAGGACTAATCGGACACAGCGTGTCATACCTGCTTAATCTTTTTGCATAATTTTTTTTGCAAGTCTTCTCTAGCCATTTGTTCATATTATCTTTCAAAGGAGCAGCAAAAGGTTTGGCACTCCGATACCAGATCTCTGTAAGAGATTACATGGTTGTTAGAAGCTTAATTTTAACTGACATCCTATTCTTGTGTACATGTCTGTGAGAAAAGAAACCCAAAAACTGTCTGGAAAGGCACAATACTGATGCCATTTGGAACAAGGTACATTGCCCTCTTCCTGACTGTGACTCAGACATTAGGTCTGTACAAAGAAATTTACTGCTTTTTTTTTTTTTT
>WAAG01000157.1:96087-164955 GCA_013390105.1 Tichodroma muraria
TTTTTTATCATCGGTGATATAAAAACCCAAGCCACTGAAAATGGCCATACTGTAGGAACAGAAAAATTTCCTCTAAGGGTGAAAAGAGAAACAGATGAGTTAAGAAAAAAGCAAGGACTCCCTGACCCCGTATTTTCCGTGGTATACTACAGCAGGAATTAAAGTGAATGCTAGCAGATGGGGAATGGAAAAGTTTGCTGCTGCTAACACTGAGGTGGTACTGCTCTATGTAACTGTAAAAGCAAGGACTGTTTCCATTTCACTCTGCACGTTTGTTTTGCTTGCATTTTCCAGACTCATCTCCCAGGCACGTGCTTGGCCACTGATACATGAAAAAAGCTAGGGAAGGAGCTTTTCCCTGCCCATCTCTCTCTCCCTTTGGTATTTGTCCATTGCAGCAGACACTGCTGTACTTCTGTATGACTAAAAACAACTCTCAGTACTTGAAAAATAAACAAAAGTGTCCTTCTAGGCTGGTGTTCACAAGCCTCTGTTCAAAAAAATATTTATATGCCTGCTTAAATTTGTCAGTGAAGCACTGAAGCATAAGTTTAATGATATCCACATGTTCAGTTCCATTAGGTTTAATGGTCTTTAAGCCCACATTGAGAATCAGATGCATGCTGAGGGAGGTTCAGAAGAGTGTTGGTTTACCTACAGTCTCATGACTCTGGGAGCTGGAGCTGTCACACTTGCTGGGTAGTTGCTCTTCTTCTGTCAGCAGCAGTGATTCAGAGTCATGACTGTTAACCTACAAGGTCTGGTGATCATTTCCATCTAGCAAAAGGATGTGCAGAGTGGAATGGAATGAACTTTCTTTCTGAGACCTGAATTTGGCGGCTGAATGGCTGGGAGGAGACCTTACTTTTGCTTAGAGAGAAAATGGAGGCAAAGGCATTGCTGGAAAGCTCTTGCCATCTTTCCCAAGAACATTTCTTGAGAGGATCTGCTGTTCACTGCAAACCTCTCCAGCCCAAAATCAGGCTGAGAAATATTTCAGGGTATCAGAATACATTGTCTCAAGCAGGAGTGATTTTGTGTTTGGAGGGAGTTAGAGAGCACCCAATGCACCGGCATGGTAGGAGCCCCCAGGGACTGCATCCAGCCATGTCAGTGATCTGCTCTTCCCTGGGGCAGGATAGCAGCCCTCCTGGAGCACTGATGGATTTACCTACTGAGGCAATGGAGTTTTACCATTCTTCAGTAGCTGAGGGTACAGCCTGAGGGGAAATGGAGGAATGCACATGACAAACGAGGCAGGAAGGGAGGGAGGGCATTTTTGGTACAAAAGGAGCCTTAACTTTACCAAGTTTTCAATTAAAAAAAAAGAAGGGTGGAAAATAGAGAGATGAGGGGAAATTGCCCACTGATTACCAATATAAATGGAGAGCCAAAGAAAACAGACTTTACAAGAGGGTTATGAAGAGGTTACCATAAAGTTTCTCTTCACCTTTTGACCCATATTATGAGTCACTCCAAGATAAGACAGAGCAGAGAATTGTCATATGGGAAACTAAGCAAAGGCAGCTCTTCTCCTGAATAAATAAGTGCTCTGCCCCAGGGTAATTACAGACATGTAAGTTGATTTCTCTTTCTCTCATGTCCTTTAGTTTTGTGTTTCTGGGCACTGCTTTAGGCACTTGAAGTGCTGGAAAAGTTAATTGTCTGTACAATCATCGCCTCTCTGCTTGGGCTCCATCAAGCAGCAAGCAACTTCATAGAAAGAATCCCATGAACTTCTGTAGAGTTTCTAACTGAAATCCTTGACAGTCCTCTCTTGATGTTCTGTGGTAGGATCCATCCCATGTTCTGCTGCTGATGCTGAGTGGGTGTGCTGCCTGTCACTGTCAAGCCCCTGAACTAATAATAGCCTGTGCTCATATTTGAGTTTGCAGAAGTCAAGCACAGAGTCATGGAAGGCAGAGCAGAGCAGAGATATGACCGGCTGCTCTCCACCTCTCACAGGTGGGTTTTGCAGACAGCTGTTCTGATAACAAAACTAAGCTAATTTTTAGTTACTGTGGGGGATATCTGGATAACAACATTGTGACCTGCCATGAAGCCATGATTGCTGTTGGATACTCCACTGCACAAAGTGGCACTTGGTACAAAGGCAGTGAAAATGTCTTGAGCTTGTCCTGGCATGCATTTGGACGGGGTCTTATCAGATTCTTTGGACCTTGACATGTAAGATAGGATTGCTCTCTTTTGGTACTGAAGGAACCCCTCCCATGAGATCACATTCCTCTCTCTCTTTGAAAAAAGTAATTTGTCTGCTAACCAAGGGCCCAGTACTCCAGCAGTTGTCACTGAGCTTGTCCCAACAGTGTCAGAGAGGGGTGGGGCGATGTGCAGAACTGAGTGCTGTGAAGCCAAGCCATGAAGAAATGGTGAGGTTTGCTACACGGATGTATTTTTGGAACACCACTTCTTTATAAAGGATCAGTGATAATGAACCAGAACTAAAGAACCAACAACTAATTCAAGTAGATGGTGTCTCCCCATACTCTCAGTGATTTCTCTAACTCAGTGCTTCAGCACTGCCTGATTGCTGAGGAATGGGTGTCACACAACGATAAGAAATGATCTGGTTTTATTTTTAGTTATGCTCTTTCTTCATACAAGGAGTTTAGTTTTATTTGCCCTGACACCATCATTGGACAAATTTCAGTTCAATGAGTTTTGTTTGGACTGGAAGAGAAACTTATTCTACATTTTCTCCCATCAAAATTGGCATTCACCACCTTGCAAAGAGAGACTGTATGAATAAAGGCCTACTAGTGCAAATCTCCCTCTCCCACCACCTCTCCCCTTCAGCTCAACCCCTTGGAGGTAACTCACTGCCTTCCCTCCTGACACCTGACAGCCATCATGCAGTTGTACAATTCATTTGTTACTGACTGCCACCACACCTACCTTGAATTCGCCTGTGCATTTAACTCAGCTCTTCTCTTTTGCATTATCTACTTGGACAGTATCCTCTGTGGGATAAATGACTGGAACAGGGCAGCTTTATTCCTTGGCAGTACTTTGATAAATAAAAAATAATTCCAATAATAGTAATAAAACCAATGCTAGTAACTATGGCAGCAGGAACAGAATAAGCAGGTTATCAATTTCACTCTTTAGCGAATACAGTTGCTTGGAAAATTAAATCAGATGAGTCCCTTATGAACAGCCAATCCTTTAAAAAATTATATGCATAGGACTAAGGTACTTGCCTGTTGTGTTATGGTCACGGTCCTGAAGTTGCTCTTGGAGCAATGCAGGTAGAGTGAGGTATCTTTACACAGTTCCATGAGAAAAATGTTTAGGATGAATGTCATCACCTTGCAGTTCCTGCTGATATGCACAGGGTAAGTACCACTGCTCAGCCTGTGCAGAGAGGCCTGTTGTTCTGCCATAGAGTTACCTTGCACTGACAGCTGGTCACAGACCTGGACCTGGATGAGGTGTCATGAATAACCCAGGATGCCTTTGTGCACCGAGATGCCAGAACTCCCTCAGAAGTGCAGGGCGTAGCATTTTAGTAGGACTTAACTGACAGGTGAGAACCCGTGTTTTCAAAACAATTTAGCTGATCTAAAACAAATGGCAGATAAGCTTTCAAAACCATTTAAAAAAGTCCTTGCAAAATTCAAATGCCTCCAAAAGTTTCATTTTATTGCTTTGGTGGCAGGAAAACAAGCTAGAGGATCCTTCCCAGACTCATAGGGCCAATTTCAACCTCAGCATGAGGCCATCTCTACCAGCAGATGTTTAATTTATTGCACTGAACTGCTGGAGCATCATGTTTGAGGCTGCTTCTTTGATTGATATGTGAAAGAAGAACCAAACCAAAATACCACAAGCCCAAAGGAAACAGATCTTGTTTTGCTGTCAACAGCCTGACAGAGAATGAGGCCCCATTTTCCCCTACAAGCTATCAAAGACTAACTTGATCAAGTCATATGAGATAAACGGAGATGACACGGTCATGCTGGGACAGGAAACACGCCTCCAGCAGCAGCAGGGGGAGCGTGTGTGTGTGTGTATTTGCTAAGGAAAGGGCAAGGGTCTTGTCTCAAGCTGCAGCTTTCTGCGTCAAAAGGCTTTTGTGAGCAAGTGTGAACATGCTGGGTCTTTGCTGTGCCAGCCATTGACTGTGGTGGGAAACCAGGACCTTCTCTAGAGACAGCAGCTCATGTACTACAGGAAAAATAACTCTGTTTTGGTTTTTTAATTACTTTTTGTAGTAATAAAGCTGAAAACACCAGTCTGTTTGAAACTTTAAATTGAAACTCTCAAGTAAGCCAGAGATGTTTCCTCATGTGATTGACATCCTTAGCAGGACCTCAGGAAGAGGGTCCTGTCCTGAGTCCCTAACTGCTCTGGCTGAAGCAGGAGAGTATGTGATAATTATCAGGCTATTCTGGCATTACAGCTTTTCTCCAGCAAAAATTCCAACCTTGACCAAGGTTGGTCAAGGTAGACATGTTTCTGCAAAGCTGTTTGGTTTTCAATGAAACAGATTTTTTGAACAAAAATGTTCTGAGAAGCATTTCCTTGGGTCAGGTGATTTTGCAGTGTGTCCAAACATGCGTAGTAGTAAGTGCTTTTCCAGCAACAAAGTATTCTGCATTTTTCAGTCAAGTATCTGGGAAAAAAGTGTTTAAAACTTGCAAACTATAAAGGAGAACCTGCTTTTGTAGTCAGATAAACCTACACTGAAGAGCTGCTTTAAACATTTTAATGGCAGTTTTTATTTGGGTCCAGATACTGGTTTGAGGGTGAAAATGTTTTGCAAATGTATTTTTGACAGAATAGCTCCTGAGGCACTGAGATAAAGGCAAATAATACGGAGACAGGAGATGTGACTTCATTCTGCTTTGTGAAAACATTTTGGCTTTTTCCCAGTCTGGAACAAAAACAGCTTTAGGCTCCCTCATAAGTCTGTCCCAAAGCAGTGTCACTTCCTGCCTAGTCAGATAGCAATGTCGACCAGGTGGCTGGTTTTTCAGCACTTTGGTGGATTCTTGAGAAACTGTGGAATGTACTATGATAAGGAATAACACAACCCATGCAAATCCCCTAGATGCCCTCATCTTTCATGTTATATTCAATTCATCTCATCATGGCTGTGCTGCTTCTGTTTCCAGACCGCCAAAGGCATTTTAATTGATGATATACGAGTGCCCCAGAGTTTTCCTGCTTTCAGCTCTCTCAAGCACACACAGACAAAAGAACCCATCATCTTCCTGGAAAAGATTATGTGGCCAGTGGGAGTCAGAGTATGTCTGCAATATTTTTTCAGAGCCTCTTGTAGTTATTGGAAGGACTTCTCATGGGCTAGAACAAGGGCCTTTCAATTCCCCCAGGCAAGTGTTGAAAGCTGTTTTCAGACTCAGGACAGCATCAGTTACGTTCAAGTGAGAATCAGAACTTTTAATCCTGATTATGCAGGATTAGAGGCATCTATTGAAAAAGAAAAAGCAATTCAGATACTGTTTTCAGGTTACCATTCTTAATGGTGAAGGAGCTTGACCATAGGATGTAGAGCTCTCATATGCAGGGCAGGAGATGGACTTTGTCAAGGAAAAATCTGCTCCCTTCTCTGAGGTCATGGGGAATGGGGAGACCCTCATCTCATTCATCTCATCAAGGTGTCTACATTCGTGTGGGAACAAGCTGTAGCCTCCAGACTTCTTGCAGTGTGGGAAATCTCAAACATCTAAAAGACTGGTGAATCTTCAACATCTTCATAACCAGCTTGGACACAGGACTAGAAGGGATACTAAATAATCTTGTCAATGACACTAAACTGGGAGAAGCTGTTGACCCCCTCCAAGTCAGAGAGGCCCTGTAGAGAGACCTTGACAAATGAGAGGACTGGGCAATCATCACATAACTGCTGGATTCTGCACCTGGGATGGGGCGATCCTGGAAGTACGTACAGACTGGAGAATGAGAGGCTGGAGAGCAGTGCCATGGGAAGGGACCTGGTGGTCCTGGTGGATGGCAAGTTGAGCATGGGTCAGCAGTGCCCTGGCAGCCAGGAGGGCCAACCCTGCCCTGGGGGCATCAGGCCCAGCATCACAGCCAGGCAAGGGAGGGGATTGTCCCGCTCTGCTCTGAGCTGGGGCGGCCTCACCTCCAGTGCTGGGGGCAGGTCTGGGTGACACAACATAACAACATTAAACTGCTAGAGAGCATCCACAGGAGGGCCATGAGGATGGTGAAGGGCCAGGAGGGGAAGCTGTATGAGGAGTGGCTGAGGTCACCTGGTCTGTTCAACATGAGGAGACTGAAAGGTGACACCACTGCAGGTACAACTTCCTTGTGAGGGGAAGCAGAGAGGCAGACAATGATCTTTTCTCTGTGGTGACCTAAGGAATGGCCTGAAGCTGTGTCCAGGGAGGTTTAGTTTAGATATTAGGAGAAAGTTCTTCACCTAAAGGGTGGTTGGGCACTGGAACAGGCTCCCCAGGGGGAAGTGGTGACAGCACAAAGCCTGACAAAGTTCAAGAAGCGTTTGAGCAACATTGTCAAGTTGACCTCATCACGTTGTGATGTGACACATCATGTGACTCTTGGGGTATCCTGAGGAGAGCCAGGAGTTGGACTTAGATGATTCTTCTGGGTCTCTTCCAACTCAGAATATTCTACGATTGTATGAAATCTCTGTCATAGAAACCAACATTAACCTTTCTTAGCTGTATTTGACTACTCATGAGATTATTTTTTCAGTCTTTTTTAGGACTGGTGAACTTCAGTAAAATCACAACAGCCACCTTGCATTAACCAACATCTGATCTCTAGACAGATCTGAATTTTAAGACTTATTCTTTCCCTGTTTGAGAGGAAGATGTTTACTTGTCTTCCTTCAAAGATACAGAAAAAAACACTCTTTTTTGTGAATTTTATTATGGTAAAAATAATGTTCATCATGAAAGGAAATATCCCACATGTCACCTGTGCTTTGCAGCACACACATTGCAATTCCAGGTAGCCAGAGCTTCCTTCTGGAATGAAATTAGGCAATGGCATAATTCATTTCATGCACCACATGTGCTCTCTTTCATTTTGAGGATTTCATTGTGCTTTGCAAATGTCAATTGCTTAAGGCACACAGCTCAAGTAGGTATAATTTATGGTTTTTCATGATATTTATTACCGAGATCATTTAAGTGGAACCCAGGTGTTCTGGGATAGAAACCCTTCCTCCTCAGCAGGCAGCACTCCCTGGCCCTCGGGGAGACACAATTCTCTTCAAAGTGATTCCCAGGAATTCATTTCCTCAACCTGTGATTAGGTTTTCTAGCTTTTCTCAGTTCTGAACTGTGGTCTTTTACATTTATGCAGCTGGGTATACGTCTGACTTCTGGGGGCATGGATGCACAAATTGACAATCCTGGTAAGACTTCTTATTATGTACTTGAGTACAAGTATGACATGAGTATCTGCTTCCCTGTTGACTCCACATCAAGTGAGACATTTTTCAGTCCTTTCTTTAGACTGAATGTGAGATGATAAAGAATAAATTTTCATGCCTGAGAGCGAATATTGCATCTGCATTTGACTTTGCAAAGTGTTTAGGCTACTTTAATTCTCATCTCCTATTTTTGCCCATTCATGAGGATGGGAATTGAAAAAAGATTCCTGAGGCTTTAAAAATGACTGAATTGCACTGATTTTCCTCTGGTAAATTTTATAATTCTTTTAGAGAAGTAGGGTAACTAATTGTTTTAACACCGTAGTTTTCTATATTACTAGTTCTAGTCATACTTTAAAGCGAATACCAAGCTGTGTTCCAAGCAGTGCCAGTGTATTTAAGTCCCAGTTTATAAATCTATTATTATTATTATTGTTATTATTATTGTTGTTGACCATGATGTTCATCTTTTAGCAGTTGTCAAGGCGAATATGAAACATCGGAAGTTAGACTATATGTATGGCTGTCTTTTACCTGTTTGAGTTTCCATACAGAATCTGGGGAAAATTCCACATTCTAGTATTTGACCTCTTTTATGCTGAACGTGGACGGGAAGACATCATCAGTGTTTTGAGTGATGTCTTAGCAAGGGACCAGGGATTCTGGAAAAATTGAAAAAAATTATGTATTGAATGGATGTATATTAAAATGTTTTCCTTAGTTTTATGGTTTAACTGATTTCCAGGTCTTCTGTCTTTAATAAATGGCTTCATTTCATTTCAATTCCCCCTATGAGATCATCTGCATTTGAATCAAAGTACTGAAATATGTTTTGACCAACATGACTATTTTGAGATATATTTACAGAGTACATTGACAGAAGCATGTTCTTAACTTGGATTTTGGCACTATAACATGTTCATGGAGAGGAGAGAAGCAGAAAAGTTTCCACACCATTATTGGCAAGGGAAAAATAGAAGGGGAGAAGGGTTAGAGTATCTCCTCACAAATTAATAACTTCAGGCAGAGCTTTGGGACTTGTCTGGCTCTGCCTTTTTGTGCTGGGATGTGACTTGGGATCCCGCATCCCAAAGAGAAGGTGTCTGTAGCTGGACCATTGGCTGTATACTGCTACACTGGCTGTGTAGCATAAAGAAAAGTTCTCTCTGATGGCAGCCTTGGGGAGAAAAAATAGAGAGGTTGGACAAGTTGTCTAAGACAGACTTAGTTAATCTTCAATAGGTTCAGAACTAGCTGACATCTGTAAAATAAGAGAGAGAGTGAGAGCATCTGCAATGTCTTGTGCTGGTCTTGCCTGTAGGAGAGGGTTCAGCCTCAGCAGATAACGATTTGACATGAGTAGCCTTGTGGACTCCCCGTTTTGCTTGTGCTCTCTGACCCTGTACACTGTCTTCTGGACGTGGTCACCTTCCCTGTGCAGCCCAGCCTGGCCCTGATGGGACCCTCCCGTGCCTTATCTTCCTGGTATGAAGTTAGCTGCATCGCAGACTGCTCAGGCTTGTTGATAACCATGTGGAAATAATCAACTGCTACAAGCAGCCTTCGGCACAGCAAGAGCTGCTGTTCAATGCACAAACTAAAACAAACCAGCTTTCCTTGTGAGAAATGCTTAGGGCTCAACCTTTATCAAACTAGGCTTAAGATGAGTGCAGCAAAGGGCAGAGTTATTTGCAGGGGATGAGAAATAGTACTGTGACACCTTTTTCTCTCGGGCACGGAGCCAGTCAGAGACTAAAGTGGCTTCCAGCGCTAATCAGGTGGCTGACAAACCTCTGCTCACACATCTGCCATCTCCCCTCTCTGTGGGCCTGCTTGGAGTTGCAGCTGATGAAGCACACCTGGTTCTGCCAGCCATCATCATCTGCCATTCATGAGCAACCTGCAGCCATCCCTTAGCACAGGTTTTGTGGTTTCAATCTAGGATAGAGACCTTGGTCTTCTTCTGTACCAGGGCCTTATAAAGATTTTAGGTGTCCTGCCTCTCTTATACAAGAGGGCAATCTGATTGCTGGAGAAAGAGCCACCAGTCCAGTTAGAAAATGCTCATGAGAACCAGTGCACCGTATTAGAGGGGGGGAGTCCCACAATCTGTATTTAGAAAGGACAGGAGTAAGCCTCAAAACCTAAAGGTGTTTCACTAATACGTGCCAAAGTCCTGACTCATTCACACAGTACCTTAAATCAGTAATTGCTTCCTGTGGGCAGAATGTGTCATATGCAGGTCACTGTTGCTTCACTGAGTTTCAAAGCCCTGTATAAGCTCATAGATGGGCAAACAGAAAAGAAATAATTTATGTCCAGACAATTCAGGGCTCTGGGAAAAAGTGCTGTGGGTGGAAGATACTTGTCTCTTGTATGTTGCTTTCTGTTGACACAGAAAACTAAAATTTAGGGCACTGTGTGCAAGCACATGCTTGCCAACATTTGCTTTTCTGAGAGCAACACATTTCAGTCCGTTTTGCTCCATCACTGAGGCACATCTCACTCCTCAGGTGTACACTAGGAGTATGTGTACACTAGGTGTATACTAGGAGCAGTATATCCCATGTGGAGTTACATGAAGGAGAAAAGAGAGGCACAAGCAAGAGCTCATTGGTGCTGTAATTTTGGAGGTATGAACCAGTCAGTAAGTAGGAAGTCCTGAGGAGACACAGGCAGGGAAGAGGTACAATAATGAACCTGCCTCTGTCACCTCTGCAAGGAGAAGATTTAGGGTAGAGGTTACCATACAAAGACTGTTTTAAGCAATTTGGGGAGCAGAGCTTCCCACACGTTACACCCCAGAGCATGGGGAGGGAGGGTAAAAAGTTGGAGGAAGCAGGAGAGGGGCAAGTGGCTTTTGGAGGCAGCTGTCACCCCCAAAAGGGCCAGAGCTTGAAGGTCAGCAGGCTTATTAGAACTCCATCTCCCTGAGGATGAGGTTTGATCCCATGCTGCTAAAGTCTTAGTATTGGTCAGCAAGTAAAAAGCAGGCCTGAAATGTACAGCTTTATCGACTCTCGTGGAAACATTTTCGCAGACCAGTTTTCATTCTTCCTTCTTGGAAACATGTTGGACCAGACCTCTTCAATTTAGACAGCATCTCCATTCCTGAGGCATCCTGTGATGGGGAGTATCAGCTCTCTTGGTCTCGTGAGACCAGGGGTTAGCTGTGTTTTGCTGCTTAAAGAGAGCCAAGTCCTATAGCTTTTGCCTTTCAGCTCTGTACACAAAGAGCAGATACAGATGGGTTCTGACATATCAGTCCCAGCTGTTGTGCATGATAGGCAGGAGAAGGAAGGGACCAGCAATCATTCTGCCAGCAAGGAGTTTCTACATAAGAAAATCCTGCTTCTAGAGCACTGGGAATTGTAGTTTTGCCCACTACAATGAGAAAACTGAGTGCTTTTCTTTCTTGAGCAAAAGTGGGAAGGAGAGTGAAGAACATCTTTTGTCACGTATCCCAAAGCTGAGGGTTAAATTGTGATCTTCACAGTATTTCCCACATGAACAATCCTGTTGATAGGCCAATGCACACGATTAGTGCAACAACCATAAAGACTGCGCTATTGGATGACTGCACCCAACCCTCGGGTTGCATGCTGGATATTGCAGTATTGTCTTCATGGAGGAAGATACATTTAAGTTTCCCAACCCAGGTCATATGACAGGTTCCCACAGTAAGGCAACATTTAAGAAGAGCAGAAATTAGTTCTACCAGTATGCTAAAGGAAAGAGCATTTTGGGAAACACTTGAGAAAAGTGATCTTGTGTCGTAGGAGTCCTCTGATACAACATAGCACAATAAAACAGAGAGGGCAGGTACAGCTGTTACTGAATAAATGGGGCTTTTGGTGAATGAAGGGTTTTCATTGCTATTGTTTGTCAAGAAAACATTACTCGTGATTGTATGACATGTTTTAATCAGAAAAGGTCAAATAGGCAGTGTGGTACTATATTAATTGCAGACAAAGCTGCTGAAACCTTTAGAGGTTCAGTTTGTGCACGGATACAGTTTAGAAGTTTTGTACTTTCATCTGTTTAATCAACTATCTGCTTGCTCTTTTGAGTATCTGTAAAAATGTAGCAACACATTCCTCACTGTTAGGAAAAATCTGACTTAATCTATCCCAGAAAGTTTACTTTGGGGATTCTTCAAATGATTTAGAACAAATTGAGTCTGTTTCTTGACCAAGATGTTCAGTGCTTAACTAGGAAAAGACATTAGGAATAACTTTGCAGCATAATGGACATTGACGTTTTGGAATATATTTCCCATGGAGCCCATAGAGTTTCCATCACTTCAGATCTGTAGGAAGGGATTGGGCAAGCGCCAGTCAGCCATTACTTAGCTCTCCCTACCCAAGGGTATGGGAATGGAGTTGACACTCATTCTGCTCTCCTTCTACAAGGGCAACACATGTTCGTCCAGAAACAAATAGGACAGAAGTTTCATGTGTTGTTCTCATCAATGATCTCATTGCTGAAAAGGTCCTGAATAAGCAAGAGGATTATTTTAATGAGTGTAAAACATAACTTTTAAGTAGCTGAGCCAAGTCAATAAGTATTCTTTAAAAGTTGCTAGAATTCATTCTGTGTGATGGGATCCTTAGGGAAATTTTGCTCACATGCTTGATTAAGCATCATAGGTTCTAAATAGGCTTTTGAGTGGGTTCAGTTGAAAATCATGAAGTATGGTGAGGTTAGAAGTGACTTCGGGCCATATTTTATGAAATGAGCCTGAAGTTTATGTAAGTGGCCAACTAATCTGAGGGAGCAATTCATCAGGTTTTTCCTTTGCCTCTTTTCTATGTCCTTATGTGAGGGGAAAAAAGCTGATGCGATCCAGATGAATTGAGCATGCTAGTCAGATTATCCCTGTGGATGCCCTTCATCTGCTCACACTGCTCAGTCAAAAACATCATCTGGCACACCGTATCACATTCAGAAAAGCAGAAAAAGGTATACAGGTCAACTATAACTGAATCTTTTTTCTGTACCAAAAATATGCAGGGTAGGTGACTTTTCAGGTAAACATACTGTTCAAATATTGGCTGTGATATCTAAAGAAGAAAGGTTTGTAATTCCCTATTAAAATACCTGATATATTAAAAAATGACATTTAAAGATAATTTATGGGTAGTTTATTTTATTTATCCTCTTCTCTCTTCATCTCTCCAATCAAAACTGTGTACAAGTCTCTGAAAGCAGCTACCCTAAAGAAATCGGGTTTTTTCAGATTTCATATGGCACCACATCTCAGATTTTATCTTGCTCTTACCTGGAGCTAGGTATTTTTTCCTATATCACCTCTAAGAAATGCTGATCAGTGAGAGAGATGTCAGTGGTTTTTCTTAGTATTTATATTCTTATTTTCCTAGTATTTATACCCAGAAATCTTGTTCTTGGGGGCAACTCACCAGCCATTGGCCTTTTATACATTTATACTATTTTAGCTACTGAATTTATTTTTAAAGTGCCAACAGAATAATGTCAAACCTGTACTGAATTAATTGTTTAATTCAGAAACCATTATTCTTTCAGAAGGTCTGGTTTAGACCATTGGATCTTAAAATGATGGAAAACTAAACACCTCTACAGCTTAGATCGTAGTTATAGTATTTTCCACCAGTGAAGAAGGTAGTGCAGTTTATACTATATAAAAATAAAAATAAATAAAGATAAAAATTAAACAATTTGTGCTTGTATTTGAATATCTGTCTCACAATGGATGAAACCATGAAAATGTGAAATTCTCCAAGATTACCAGAAAAGGGTGCATTTTTCCCCACTTGATGCCAAATAACATTGCTGGATCTGAGCAGAGAGATTTGTCTACTCCTCTGGGAAGGCAGCTTGTCTGGCTCTGCTGGGGCAAAGACCAGTTTGACCCATCCAATCTCCTTTCAGAGAAGAGCCCCCTGGAAAGGATGAAGGTTGACCTAAGATTTCATATGTCTGTTCTGCTATTTTTGGCTTGGCATTCATTGAGGACACTGTCAAGAGCAGTTGCTCCAGACTTGATAGCACCCTTGGCAAACATGCTGAATTGCTGTATGTTTCTGGGGGATAGAAGTCTAACTAAATGAAACAGTTATTATTGAAGTTAATAGCTTTTCCTTCTGTGTAGTTATACAGAGCTCCTGTCTGTACATCAGGTTTAAGAGTTTAATTCCTCCATTAGCACTGCATGACTTAAAGATAAAAGGCTTAAAGAGACTTTCTGGTCCAGTGAAACTGCATGTGTGGCTTTTCATTAGAACCCAAGAGGATGTGCCAGCAGAAGGCTGGCTAACTAATTGGCACAGTTTTATGATAAGGATTTGCATCCTTATCATGGCCAGTTTTATGATATGGATTTGCTAGAATGCCGTGATCTCTGGGAGAGTGATCACAACAGGTTGTAGGAGAATAAATACAGGGGAATTCTTGAAGTTGAGCGCTGGAAGGTATAGATCACTGAATATCCTGTCTGAGGCCTCTGGAGACAGGAGGAGACTGCAAAACAGAGACATTTACTCTAAGGAAGTGGCCTGGACAGTAGAGTTGAACACCATCAGTTTTCAGAGCAACGAACACTTCAGAGTTCAAAAGCTGTGCAGTCCTGAGCAGTATCCAGACCCTCACAGGGATAAGGTGGGGCTGTCAGATCTTAAGCATGTGCTTAATTTTAAGAATGTGAACAATCCCACTGACTACTGCTTAGAGTGTACTCCAGTTTGCTGTGTGCTGCCTGCTGAACAGGCAGGCCAGAGGGGAACAGTGCATCTCCACCACTGCTACTCACTGGAGAGTGGCTATGGCTGGGCTGGCACCAATATTGTGCACCAGTTGTCTCCCTGTCTGCGCACACAGCAGTTTACAGGAGCGCTGCTGCAACAACACAGTGGTTTAGTTTAAAAAGCAAGCCTGCTGGCAAGCTGAAGAGGTAACCTCCCCTCTCTCTCCCATTTGTCTCTTTCAGCTGGAGGGAACCATGCCAGTCAGTATGTTGTAGATTATTCAGATCCTGGCAGGAACATTCAAAATGAAAAGGTAAGTGAATAGGGGTGAAAGAGGAAGGCTTTGATTCAAACATACTCTATTCCTTTTATTGGGAGCCAAGAGCTCTTGTGATCTGAGCAAAAGCTGTTATTACTTAAACCTTTACTCCAAGTCCTCCAGACCTTTCTCTACACCTGGCAATAGAATGGGTGGAAGTTCTATTACCTCACTTATGTACCTAAATTAGCCATCTAAGCCCAGGTCAGTCCCCTCAAGTCTCCTGGGGAGAAAATGCCTCCTTCACGTGTAATTCTTCATACCTTTAAGGCACCTGGATACCCATTTTTCTTCACTTGGTATAGAAGAAAGCTTGGGAGAATAGAGGTTTGGGTGTTTAGTGTCTCAGACCACTGTACTTTTAAGTGTCTGAAGTTAATAAAGTACTTTCCTTACTAAATTATGGTAGAAAAATAGCAGTAGACATGCTGGATCAGACTCAAATCTCACCTACACAGATGGACTCTTACCTGCCTGTGTCCCGTGTCAGTGGCTGGGAAGGACACAGAAGCAGGGTGAGAGTTCAGAATACTTTCATTCCACTGTAATTCCTCACTTGGCACTTTGTCAGCAGGATCCTCAATCTAATCTTTCATCAAGAAGTTAAAAATCAATGACCCCAAGACAGAAGCTGTTTGGCCCCATTTCTGCTTTCAAGTACCTGTTTCTGATATTAATTCAGAGCCATGAGTAGCTTTGCGTGTACTCTGAAAAAAACTTGCAACTCTAGTGACAATGCTAAACCACATGTTGCTTTTTGATTCATTTGGCTTTAAAGGTTAATTAGGAAATTAAGATAAAAGTTGTATAGTTAAAATGAGATCAAACTGGAAAAAAAAATATTAAAAAAGGGTACAGCCAGTAATGTTAAATTTACAAGGCTGTTTAAAAAGGTCAATTCCAGCCATCATGTGCACAGGTGCATCCCTACTCAATGATGCTAAATTAAAGGAGACTTGAATCCTGCATGATCCTGTTCCCTGCATTTCTCTTCCATGTCCCTAAGCAGCTCCATATCCCACTGCTTATACATTGTGAATATTTACCACCTGTGCACTCCATCTTCATGCTGTGTGACTCCACACTGCTGCTTGAACCTTCCCAGTATCTGCAGTAAGGGGATTTTATTTCCCCCACCTAGACTTTGTGCTAGCACTTTGAGCAGTATCTCTGCTGCTCTCCCTTGCTCTGTGTGGGTGAGCCCAAGAGCTGGAGAAGGGAGTCAGCAGAGAAGGGAGGCAGCCAGCATCTCACTGATGGTTGATCTCATGCTGCTCTGTCTAAAGGGCAACTCAGCTGCAAGTTCTGTTAGTGTGACTTGTCAGCATCCAAGTGGTTCACATATAAAAATGAACATTATCTCAAAGAGTCAACACAGGACTGTTTAAGAGTTTTGCTTGCCAGAACTCCCCAGGTTTCGGTACATAGCCAGACGTGGACTTTATTTTTACTTCATTTATCGAATATACTTGGAGTTTAATCTCTTCATCTACATTTTTATTCTTACATCTTGCCTCCTTGTTTTCCTCACTAAGGTTCTAAAATCTGTTTTATATGGCAGGTCTAGAATCCACATTTCTTGTTGGATGACATTTCTTTAAGCTAAGTGAAGAAACTGTGTTATATTCAAGAGAGTCATCTAAAGGCAGTTTGTCCAGTATAGCGGAGCCTGTCAGCTGACACAGAAGTGGTTGTCAGGTTTGCTCACAGAACTGCTGGAGCAACACAAGCCAACTCTTCTTTTACCTGTTATAGCATCCCCTTTGTAAGCTGAAAATGCTTATGTGCAACATAAGCATATATGTGCATTATAAACATTCAGACATCTTCTGGAAAAAAAAATGTACTGAGAATTACTATAATATGTTCGGGATTCCCTGTTTTCATATTATCTAGAGAACTGGAGTTTTCAAAGCAAGGACCTCTGTACAAGGGTCTTATCCAGCATTCAGAATTGAGTGTCTGGAAAACAGAAGTTGGGGACACCACGAACAGATAATTCCAATATACTAATTCATTAGCCTCTGTTGAATTAAAATCAACAATCCCTTAATCTCACACAGATTTATTCATCTGGAGTTCTTATCCTCATCTTGTTTAAGTCTTTTTTGCCAAGAATTATAGGGAAAAGACAGAAAATATAACAAGGTCCAAAAAATTTACCCTGAAACAAAAACAAACTTTTCTTTCCCACATTCCTCATCCCCCCAGAAAATTCAGCTATCCATTACAAAATTAAGTAAACTGTCTTTTTTCTATTTTTGCTCCTGCAAAAATAAGAAGAACAGTGTGAGGGGTAGAGGAAGGGTAGAGGGTATCTACATGCAAATGGAGGAGTCGACAAAGAAACTCAGGCCGTATGTCTGGAAAGAGTTTTTCACCCTTCCAGGGAGAGATGTGTAAAAGAGGCCTTTCCAAGACCAAGAACAGCAGGGTGTTCTCATCTGTGAAGGATCTTCTCCAGTGTGATGTTAGTGCAGAGCAGGGTTCTCTGTGTGTGGGCTGGACTGCCTTCCCACACCCCAAGTCCCTCAGCAGGATGGCCAGCCAGGCCTCCCAGGCTCTCTGATGGGGCAGGGGTTGGTGGCCATAAGGGCAGTGTGACTTTTGGCATAGGCTCTACAAGCCTCTGTGCCTTCCTGGGGGGTCCTCAGGCTCTGCCCCCAACTGACTCTTCCCTACAGTGAGCTGGACTAAAGTTACCTGTCTGGGACATAGGGACACTTAGGCAAGTGCATGTCCAAAGTGAATAGTCCCAGGCAAGCATGGAGCTTGGTACTGCTGGAGTGAGGTCTTCAGTGCATTGCAGGGAGGGTAGGATCCACCTCTCCAAACAGCTGAACAAGCTGGTCAGGCTGCCTTCACACAGAGAGAAATGGGCACAGCTTAACTCCTCCTAAAGCAGAGATCATTGGCTCTGGGAAAATGCACTGTGGACATCTAAGGCAAGGGAAAACAAGCACAGGTCAAGAAGGCCATCTTTCCACATCTGCTTCCTAGAAACTATAGCTGGAGTTGGCACACATTGATCCATGTTACACTGGATTCAGTCCATCTGTTTTCGACCAGCACAGACTCCAAGGAGAGGAAATGTGTTACAAAAAACCCAGTCACACATACTTTGCTCATTCTTACTCTCAGCCACTTCAGATTTTTATGCTATTATTTAAAATTCTAAGCATGGAGGAGTAGGAAACTGATTGTCACTTCAAATTCATGAGAGCAACAGCAAAAAGCAACAGCAAAAACCTCTGGAAACCTTCCTGGTGTCTGAAACTAGATGCACATTTCTCTGAAATTAACAGGTTTGTCTATAAACAAGGCATCTCTGTTTACATACTTTCTCTAAAAAATTATTATAAATTATTTAGATTGTATTTAATTGACTCTATGTAGCTAGGATCTCTCTGTCCTTCTCAGTTAGAAGCAGTGAGTTCCTCTCTTTGAGCTGCTTATAAATTCTTCTCAAAGAATGAAGTTCCCTTCATAAGGCATTTGCATTTTCTGCACGTGTATGTGCCACATGAACAAAAACAGTAATCATGAAATTCACTTGGAGATTGATAACTTTTCATAAAAACACACATCGTAAAAATAAACAGTAAATATTTGTCTTGTGGGAGAAGTTTACATTCTTATTTTTTCAAGTATAAATAAATTGGGTCGAAAGAGGCTATTAGATTAACAACTGGCAAGCTGTTCTCTTAATCCCTTATGCTTCCATAACTACAGATCCCATAGTGCAAGGACAGACACAGGGCACAGCCTTTCCTGTCTCAGTTGGGATCTCGTGCAAATGTGCGCCTGTGGATGTAACCTTTATGTAAAACATTTTATTTACAGAACTTGCTTAGCCCCCTGAGCAAAGCCAAGGTCTGTACTGGGGCATAATGTGCATGTTTTATATCACATCCCTTTTCTCAATGGACTTGCATGGAATACCCACCCAAGTCAGGGGAAAACCTCCGATGATCTCAGCTCAGGTCAGAGCTCTATATTTTGCTGTGTATGGTGATACATAACTTCTTGGCTTTTCCCTCTCCAAATTTTCATCATTTTAATTTATTGTTGCATCTTACAAAAGCCGTGTATCCAAACATGTTTGTGGCAGCAATGTTTTTGTAAGTACTGGCACTTTTACTTTTATAAGTACATGTTAACATGGCAAAGGACTAAACTGGCCTTTGAAGGACTTTGTCAAAAACCTCTTTTTCACATTTTGTCTGTTTTACATCTTCACAGGTCCATTGCAGATCTTAATTCAGGAAGTGTTTGCTCCATCTGTGCTGTTTTGAAATACGTGGAACAAACATTCCAGTGAGAACTCAAGCCAAACAGTAGAAGTGCTTCTCATGGTTTTCATTTTTCGGAGCTTTCACATTCACACCCAAAGGGTGTTGCAAGATGAACTGAGGTCCTTGAGGCTGACAACCTTTGTTAATTTAGGTCTTAAATCTTATACCTCATTGCATAGTTGAAGCAAGAAAAATCTAAAAATCTATAGTGCTGGTGGAGTCACATACCACCACTAGTGATTACTTGCTTTGCAAAAGGAAGCCATGCCTACGTTAGGCAGCTCACTTGAAAATTATGAACAGGGATTGTCATATGCATCACACATGTCTTTATTCTCTGAGAAGTTTCCAGCATCCTCAGGCAGAAAGCACAGCAACAACACTCCCATAAAAACTGGCAGGAAGGAAACACGTGCTTTGCCAAATAAAAAGGGTAATAAGTGCATGCTATAATTAACAGAAAAAAATGTTTCCCTTAAGTCCCCTCTAAGTCAACACCACACTTCAGCTCTTCTGGCTGATAAGTTATATATAATTAGGCTTTGTCTTCCATCACTGAGCAAAATTATCTCATAGATAGTACATGGCTGTCTTGTTTTCTAGTGGATTAGCACCATCCTGTCAGTGAACAGAAATGACCCCTCCAAGTGCTGCTCAGTCCTCACATCTGTTAGCAAACACCTCCTACAGAATACTATTCCAATGGCATTTGTTTTGGAAGTGCCTGCACAGAAATATTTCTGCCTGTCAAAGGGTTAGGGTTTACTGCATTATTATAGCTCTGAATTTGCACAAAAAATTGATACTTGGTGACCAGTATTTTCTTATCTTTTGAGGTTTTCATCAACGAAGATACACAATGGATTTATTTAGATTGTGTATCATTTGATTTTTACATAATAAATAGAAACCACACAGACACCTCCATACACACTCTAAAATTCCCTTTTGTTTTGGCCTAAAACAGAGCAGTGAGCAATGCAAAGAAGTTCTCAGGTCAAGTTAGGAGATCTGAACCCACACATTACAGGCTGTAAGGATCCTGTGTTGTAGGGTGTTGGGCACTTCCACCCACCACCTTCCTGCGCACCCTCGCTCCCATCCGCCGAGCCTCTCGGCCAGACCTGCAGGGCAAGGCTCCCGCTCTCATGGCTGCCCGCCCGCCTCTGCCAGGACACAGCCGCGGCGAGCACCAGCTCACGAGGCTCATGCTTGTCCCTCCGTCCGTCTGCCAGCCACTGGCACCCGTGGCCACGGCACAACAGGAGCCGGGGTTCGCAAACACAGCCTGGCAGCACCGAGGAGCGGAGAAGGCACGCAGGGTGCGAAGAGCCCTCGCTGTTCACGCCATTATCCCCGCAATCCTGTTCCCAGCTGCCAGCAGATGGCACTCATTATATGTTTGCCTCGTCCACAACCCAGGTGCGCTTCCCAGAGCACCTTGAGCAAAGGTGGGACACTCGCTTGTCCTCCCGTGTGTCATGGGCCGTTTGTTACCTTTCACTCATTTATCTCATAGTATGTCCTGTGATTTCAGCAGGGTCCGCACTCCAAGGGAAACTAGAAAGATGAGGAACTGATGGACAGAAATGTCCCTTGGTGGCTGTGGCATGGACTGCAGGGAAGCTGTGACAACCATCTGCCCGTGTATCAGGAGCTGCCAGCCATGGCACGCCACCTCCAAGCTCTACACACCCATCCCACAGATGAAGTAGCCCTGGAAAAATGTCCATGGGGCAAGAGGTGGCCAGCGTGGCAGGTATCGGTGAAGGAAGGCCACTCCTCCCAAGAAGGGTCTGTACCAGCTCAGTGGCACTGCTAACTGCTGGGCTTGAACCAGCTGCACACACAGGTGGCAAGAGATCTATCCTACATCAAAGCAGATCTTTTAGAAAAATACCCAGCCTCTCCTTCAAGAAGTTGGGCAATAAAAAATCCACACTACGGTTACCATCCTGCTTCAAAAAGTAGAGACTTCTTTATTTCAAGTATGAATTGGCCTGCTTCCAACTTTCAGCAATTGGTCTTCGTTACACCCCACCAGAAAGGCTGAATATGCTGATCTCCCATCACAAGGATCACATCCAGCCTTCAGACTTCTGAGGCTATCTACACTGTTCCTGCTTCCTTCTCTCAGGGATGCTTTGGATGCATGCAGAGCCCAGGGCATTGCACCACCATGGACCACCTGCTGTCAGTCCCCATGGCACAGTGCCCTGGCAGGGTCACCTGGATGTCCTTGTCTCCACTGGCCCTTCAATGCTGTTGTACAGAGAGGACTTCCCACTCACTCTTGGTTTCTGAAGCAGGGAACTTCTTGTTTAGATTTCACAAGAAACATCCTGAATGGACATTGATAAGAACATCTGATTCCCACGAGAAGAAAATTTTAAAACACAAACCGGAAAGTTTTATGGACTTCCTTAAGGAAAACTGAAACTGCACCTTTTACAAAACAAAGTACTGAAGACCTAAATCCCCTCAGCTCCTTTCCTACAGCAATTGCTTTACCAGAAGGTACATTTTGCTATATGCAGCAGTTGTTTGGAGAAGGAGCAGATCATACAGCTGTCTGGAACAGCAAACCCTGTATGATGTGTGCTAATCCTTGCCAATATTTTTAGGAGCTACAGGAATCCTAGCATTTAGAAAAGTGCTGGTTAATCGTAGCTAGACCTGAAGCAACAGACTTGTGTCCATCTCTATAGTTTACATTTTACTTCCCAAGTTGTTCCCCTTTTCCTTCAGTTCATGCCTTTGCTCCAAGTTATCAAGATCATTGTGAACTCTTATCCTGTCCTCCAGTATTTTGGGAAGTTGGCACCAGATTTAAATTTAATAAGCATGCTCTTTCTTTCATCTTTCTGGTCATTGAGGAAAGCAGTGAATACTTCTGTCCACAGGAGGGGTCTATTTTCTGTACCTCGCTTCTAAAGCAGTGTTGTACCACTGACAGCTACTCTTTGTATATGGCTTCCAAACCAGTTTTGTAACTGCTTGGTTCCTATTTGCCAAGCTGTCTTATAAGAATATCTTGCAAAACACTAGGAGAAAATCTTACAAAGCAATGATATATTGCATCTGTACTTCACCTTCTTCTCAAGACCTGTCATTCTGTCTTTGAGAGGATGAGGAGTGGTTTGAAATTGTCTTTGAGATATTTGTATTAATTGCTCATGTACCTCATATAGGAGATAGAAAAGTGCTTTCCTTCCATTTTCTTTACCAGACCCCTTCAAAGTTCAATAAGCTGACCCAAGTCATTGTCGTAAGGCTTCAGAATTTTTTATCTGGACAACCACCTCTCTTGGTGGTCTGGGGATTCCATGCTGTGTATTCCCATTTGCTGTTTTGTTTGTCTGTTAATCACACTCACTTCATTACTGTGGGGCTCCCCAGCTGAAGGGCTACCAGCATATTCCATATACTGTGTGCCGGCAGAGAGCACAAGGGAATTGCAATCTTGCAACAGCTGAAGTGGCTTTTTACCAAAAGGAGAAAGGTCCATAGATGCTATGAGGAAGCTAGCACTCAGAGCAAGTACATGCAAGCTGATTTCCTATTTCCTGATAAACCAATCCCATTTTGTCCCGCCCTTGAAGGCTCCATGCAAACTGTTGTATTCTAGAGGGGGAAGTTCAGAAACCCAGGTCTGAGTGCCTTCCAGTCGGGGGTGGCCTCATATTGAGGTCCCTTGATTTTAACCAGCTCATCTGGTATTTGACTCTATTTCACACCATCCATCTGTGCATGGTTGAGATTTTGTGCATGGGAACCAAGACAGTCCTCATAAATCATATTATTTGCTATGGAAATACTCAGTAGCTTCAGAGTTGTACAGACAGTTATGAAGGGAGCCCGTGAAGCTGACGCCTAAATAAATAACCCTCTTAAATATTTCACTCAGTCAGTTCTTGGGATGGCTCAGGTTCAGCAGCGAGTAGTTTTACAGCCACTTCATAAGAGAGGAGGGAGGAAAACAGTAATTAAACTATCTCCTTTTGGCAGCGCAGCCTCTGTCGCTCAAACTAACGAGGATGTTTGGTGCCAGACAGGAAAGCACATGGGAGTGCAGGCTCTGCAGCACTCCCCTGGCATGGCCTGCCTTCAGATACCTTTAAAGGACAGGCTGTACCTGAGCTGAATTCAGCTTCACATCTCTCCTGCTGAACCTGAGGAGGAAGCAGGTGTTGGTGCTCTGAAGAAGAGAAAAGTCTCTAACAAGGACTTCCAGCTTTCTGGGAAGAAGCTCTGTGCAGTTTTGGCAGGACTCTCCAATCTCACAATTATTTTATATCATTTAGAAGTTTTTGAGGTTCAGTAATTTGTGTTTCTCTCAGAGCACTGCCAGCACACTGAGAAATCTTGGTCAGGTTTCTAGGAGCTGATGTTTCACTGATACTCTTCTAGCCCCCTCACAGCCTGCTTCCCAATCAGCCAGTTCCCAATTTCCTGGCCAGTTCTGGGTTACAGCAGTGTTTTGGTGGCTACACAAACCAGTAGATAAGGAGATGCTGGACAGGGACACCAGTAGAGGCAAACCACTGCATGGACAGCCATTGAGGCTCTCTAGGGGCACAGGGCACCACCCCTTGGACAGTGTTTTGCTGAAGGGTGTTTGTGTCTGAGCTGTGTGGGGCCCGTGCCTGGGACCACAGTCACCATCCATCACAGTAATGCTGACAGCACTCCCACAAGAATTCCCTCTTTGACTTTCCTTAGTTTACTAGTTCTGCCTGGAAGCCTTTTGTCCTTTGTCTTCACCCAGAAGTGTACATTGAGCTCAGGTCTGCTCTTTCCACTGGCATAAGTCGACACCATTTACCAGCAGGGGCTCAGAGTGTTGTTTGCTTCCTGTTTGTGTTAGCAGCCAAGCCAGCTCCACTGGAACTTCAGCGAGGCAACTGAACCACCTTCTGCTACCTCTTTTCTTTCCTTCTCTGATCTGCAGCCAAGCCTTAATGCCCAGAAGTCCTAGGTCAGATCAGTTTAGGAGATGATGTGAATTCAGATACAATATATGCAGTGGTTTGCTTTTGTTTCCTTGCCTCAAGGTTTTTGAGTCTTCAAGACTGTATTTTACTAGTGTGCATTGATCTGGATTGCCTTTTAATGAAGATCTAGGCCAGAATTCCCCCACTCTCATGGAACAGTGTCTTGAAAAAAATTGCATTGTATATTGCACTAAAGTAGTCACTGCTCTTGCTGCTTCCTCTATTAATTTTTCACCATGGAGTTGAGGAACACATTTGTGAAAGGTTAGTCACATTCTTCTAATCAGCTGAGACCTCTGGTATTTGTCATCATTGGCATGAATAAAGTTGGCCAAAAGGAAAACCTTTGTTCTTCGATCTGCACCCAGCAAACCTGCCTAATTTACTGCAATTGTCTTTCCTGTTAAAACAAAAGACAAAGAAGACAAAGAGGTTTCCAACATTTCAGTAACAAGTTTATCCAAAAAGCACCAACTCGTTTTTGTTTTATGAGACATTAGCTTGTCTGTGACTAGTCCAGCACCCTCTGTCATTATAACAGCCTGGTCAACACCCATGCATCCCAAACGACTCCTGTTTAAATCCACACAGAGTGGGAATACTGGCTTTACTTCGTTTTTTTTTTTTTTTTATTTTCGGTTTTAGAGACATTTGAGTACCAATATTTGTTTTCAGTTTTGCTGTCGATGTTTTCCAAAGAGTGTATATACAGTTAAACTGCTATTAAATGTAATATTTTTCAAGTCTGTCTTCCTCATTACACAGTAAGATACAAGCTGAAACCATATCATCTGTGAGAAGGCTGTGTGCCTTCTGGTATTGGGTAATGGAGCATGCTGAAGATACTTCCATGTTGCCAAAAACAACAGCAAAACTAAAATACAGTGTGTCACATTTCCCTTATACACCGATCCAGCATTCTCAAAAGCTGGGAAAATCACAAGAGTGAGCAACCATAATAGTTAGTTTCATCAATGCCACTAGTTTGAGCCAGCCTGTAGGAACCTTTGATAGCTCTGTTTTACAGGCAGGGAAATGAGAAGTGGCCTAAACTGTCTTGAGAGTGCATGGTTTGTCTCCCACCTGACCCAGGCCTCTTGCATGAAGACAAGAGCAGGAAGGAGGGGGCACCCATTCATTTTGCCCCAGTCTGGCCCCACCTGGAGACTGCTTTTGGACTTTTCCAGTGAAGAATACCATGTGGTGGGCTGAGCATTCTGGTGGTGTTCTCACCTCTGTTCCATAGCCCAAACGCCTTTTCTCTTTCAGGGCAGATCTTTCAAGGGGCTTCTCATTTCATGGATGGCCATGAATTTTGGCAACATCCATGAACTGCAGAGTCTTCTGACCTCCTACCCCAAGGCTCTTGTTGCCAGCAATGGTTCTATTTTTTTTTTTTTTTTTATTTTCAGTGATTTTGCAGCCAACCAGCATCCTGACATCTACAGTGGATTATTTTTATTACATGGCTACATGAGTTTTGTCTTTCACAACACAAAGCATCAACAGAAACTGGAGAAATGTACCAGGGAAAATAGGGTCTCCCTGGCTGGGTAGCAGCTACTGCTGGCAGAGCAAGTGGTGCAGCCTGCCAAGGAGTCCCAGCCAGGCTTCTGTTAGAGAGAAGCTTCCATGGAAAGCACAAGGTAAGGATGTTCTACTTAAACTGAACACCCACTCTGTGATTAGCTGTGAGTTGCCATGGTTGGGTAAACCTATGCGATACCATTAGCATTATTTGGACATGCTTCAATGTCCTCTCTTACTGCTTTCCTTCTGAAGAAAATGAGAAGGAAATCAGAAAGATTTCCTTCTTTTCCTTGCTTCTTTTGAGAGACTTCACCAAGAACCTGTCAACCAGCACAGAAGATCAAAAAAGCAGCATGCTGACCACACCCTTGAGAAAAGACAAAGTTGAACAAACTCATGCATAGTTACCAATACATCAAGAAGAGGCATATGTGTTGGAGCTTTTTAAAAGAAAAGTGCTGCAACCCAGATTAGCCAGTTCTTCATTCAGTTTCAATTAGAGTTGGAAACCAATTCAGACTAAACATTTTAATTGATGAATATAGTCCCTTCATGCCAGAAATTGCCTGTAAACAGACTATGATTTCTCCAGA
Source organism: Tichodroma muraria (assembly GCA_013390105.1). Taxonomy (NCBI): domain Eukaryota; kingdom Metazoa; phylum Chordata; class Aves; order Passeriformes; family Sittidae; genus Tichodroma; species Tichodroma muraria. The sequence goes on from WAAG01000157.1 coordinate 121,952, forward strand.
AATACGTACTATTAGCTGAAAGTTTTCCACAAGCTAACATCTGTCTGTGACTGGCTCACAAGTTGTTCACCACAGCTATTTGTTCATGTATCTGAGCTCCAATATTTGAGCTACCCAATTAGTTGGCCAAAGTCACATGGCACTGTGTGTCTCTTCAGCCAGTGCTTGTTGAAAATATTGTATTTATGTGATTAATCAGCACTGGCTTACAGCAAATGCTGTCAAAACCAAAAGCTCACCACACCAGTGACTGGAATATTAGGAAATATAATAAAATCATAATAGATTTAGCATTGACCAAAATCTTAGAAGAATTCTTCACTCAACTTTGGTTTTAGCCTAATTTGCCACACTTTTAACTTGTGTTCATAAAGATCTAAGGCTTCTGTAGTCATAGCAATAGGGATGTATGCCTTTGCATATGTATCCCTAATAAGTCTTGAATCCCCTAGCCAGTTTTTCTCAGATTTGAAGAAGAAAGATGCAGAAATAAATTTCATATTTCAGGGAAAGACATGACTGTACTGAAGCTGCTGAATTTGTTAGTGCCACCAAAAAAGACAAGACTTCAGTGCAGCCCTTCCCTTACTAGAAAGAGCCCAGAAACTCCAAATTTGAGCCTCAGCCATCTGAAGCAAATCAAGTTTCACTGGCATTATTACCCACCAGCTCATGGATTAACTTGATTTGCAGCATACAAACTAGGTGCAAATTTCAACTTAATTTAAGAAAGGGGAATATGTTCTGTTTCAGATTTTTTTTTTTTTTTTTAATGCCCCAGCCTTTAAATATTCTTTTTCTAGTCAACCTCCTTTGCTAATATCACATACATCCTCCCATCTATGGGCTTTCAGCAATGCACCTTGAACAACCTTGTAATAAAAGCCTTTATGAAGAATGGAGACTTGTCTTTCTTGTCCTTTCGAGTGCCACAAGCAGAAGCTGAAGGAGCAGAGGTATGAAACCCCTGTGGTCTTGCGGTATAAAGCTCTGTTTCACTTCAATTTTATTTCATCAATTTTATTTCAATTTTATTCATTTTTATTTTTTCATTTTTCATATATTCATTTTTTTTCAATTTCATTTCAATTTTATTTCATTGAATTTTACTTCAATTACATTTGAAGTAAAATGCTGAGTAATTATCATCTGAGCATCTTTTCCATCCAGCATCTGCTTTAGTGGTAGGAAGTGTGGGATAGCCTTTATTTTCAGACAAAATAGGCTTGTTTTCAATCAACATGATTGAAATATATTATTTTACACTCTGTAGATAAGCAAGTATATTATTTTCCTACACAGGAGCACTGAAACTAAAGGCTGGAGAAAAGATGAAGGACTTTTCAAAATCCTTGTCTGGCTCTGCCTTGTCTTGTATCAAAACGTGGTGCAATACAGGAAGGAACACTATTAAGCCCTGTTCAAGTATTTTTGGAAACCTCACCCACATTTTTATAGCGTTAGTTTATATTACTCTAGCTTGCCTAAAAACTTAAAACAACTTTTTGGTAATTACACAAGTCTCAGGACATCATGACCTATGAAATGAACTATTGAACCTCCTTCATTGTTAAATATTGCCTTTAAAGGTTTTTTAAATTTCATGTTGGATCTGCTTTCCCAGTTTCCCCGCCTTCTCTAAATATTGCCATGGTTTTACCATGCTTATATTAATAAGGCATACACTTATTCAGACAGGACCCTTGGGTGGCTTTCTTGAACTGCTGGAACTGCCAATATGACAGACTGACATTTCTCTGTTCTTCAAAGTCTATGTTCTTAAAACAAGAGTTTAATTTGGTTTATAGGGGGCAGAACTGTGCCCATTCCAACCCATTAAAGTTAATAAAACAGGTAATGATGTAAGTAGAGAAGAACTTGGCCCAGAAAATGTTTCAAGAAGGTAGACTCATAGAATCATTAAGATTGGAGAAGACCTCTAAGGCATACGAGTCCAACCATCAATCTATCACCACCACTTATATTCACCAATAAACCATGTCCTTAAGTGCCATGTCCATTAATTTTTGAACACTTCCAGGGATGGTGACTCCACCACTTCCCTGTTCCTTTTTACAGCCCTTTTTGCAAAATCTTTTATCTAATATCCTCCCCTGATGNAAATACGTACTATTAGCTGAAAGTTTTCCACAAGCTAACATCTGTCTGTGACTGGCTCACAAGTTGTTCACCACAGCTATTTGTTCATGTATCTGAGCTCCAATATTTGAGCTACCCAATTAGTTGGCCAAAGTCACATGGCACTGTGTGTCTCTTCAGCCAGTGCTTGTTGAAAATATTGTATTTATGTGATTAATCAGCACTGGCTTACAGCAAATGCTGTCAAAACCAAAAGCTCACCACACCAGTGACTGGAATATTAGGAAATATAATAAAATCATAATAGATTTAGCATTGACCAAAATCTTAGAAGAATTCTTCACTCAACTTTGGTTTTAGCCTAATTTGCCAGGCTTTTAACTTGTGTTCATAAAGATCTAAGGCTTCTGTAGTCATAGCAATAGGGATGTATGCCTTTGCATATGTATCCCTAATAAGTCTTGAATCCCCTAGCCAGTTTTTCTCAGATTTGAAGAAGAAAGATGAAGTAATAAATTTCATATTTCAGGGAAAGACATGACTGTACTGAAGCTGCTGAATTTGTTAGTGCCACCAAAAAAGACAAGACTTCAGTGCAGCCCTTCCCTTACTAGAAAGAGCCCAGAAACTCCAAATTTGAGCCTCAGCCATCTGAAGCAAATCAAGTTTCACTGGCATTATTACCCACCAGCTCATGGATTAACTTGATTTGCAGCATACANTAATTTAAGAAAGGGGAATATGTTCTTGTTCAGATTTTTTTTTTTTTTTTGATAATGCCCCAGCCTTTACATATTCTTTTTCTAGTCAACCTCCTTTGCTAATATCACATACATCCTCCCATCTATGGGCTTTCAGCAATGCACCTTGAACAACCTTGTAATAAAAGCCTTTATGAAGAATGGAGACTTGTCTTTCTTGTCCTTTCGAGTGCCACAAGCAGAAGCTGAAGGAGCAGCGGTATGAAACCCCTGTGGTCTTGCGGTATAAAGCTCTGTTTCACTTCAATTTTATTTCATCAATTTTATTTCAATTTTATTCATTTTTATTTTTTCATTTTTCATATATTCATTTTTTTTCAATTTCATTTCAATTTTATTTCATTGAATTTTACTTCAATTACATTTGAAGTAAAATGCTGAGTAATTATCATCTGAGCATCTTTTCCATCCAGCATCTGCTTTAGTGGTAGGAAGTGTGGGATAGCCTTTATTTTCAGACAAAATAGGCTTGTTTTCAATCAACATGATTGAAATATATTATTTTACACTCTGTAGATAAGCAAGTATATTATTTTCCTACACAGGAGCACTGAAACTAAAGGCTGGAGAAAAGATGAAGGACTTTTCAAAATCCTTGTCTGGCTCTGCCTTGTCTTGTATCAAAACGCGGTGCAATACAGGAAGGAACACTATTAAGCCCTGTTCAAGTATTTTTGGAAACCTCACCCACATTTTTATAGCGTTAGTTTATATTACTCTAGCTTGCCTAAAAACTTAAAACAACTTTTTGGTAATTACACAAGTCTCAGGACATCATGACCTATGAAATGAACTATTGAACCTCCTTCATTGTTAAATATTGCCTTTAAAGGTTTTTTAAATTTCATGTTGGATCTGCTTTCCCAGTTTCCCCGCCTTCTCTAAATATTGCCATGGTTTTACCATGCTTATATTAATAAGGCATACACTTATTCAGACAGGACCCTTGGGTGGCTTTCTTGAACTGCTGGAACTGCCAATATGACAGACTGACATTTCTCTGTTCTTCAAAGTCTATGTTCTTAAAACAAGAGTTTAATTTGGTTTATAGGGGGCAGAACTGTGCCCATTCCAACCCATTAAAGTTAATAAAACAGGTAATGATGTAAGTAGAGAAGAACTTGGCCCAGAAAATGTTTCAAGAAGGTAGACTCATAGAATCATTAAGATTGGAGAAGACCTCTAAGGCATACGAGTCCAACCATCAATCTATCACCACCACTTATATTCACCAATAAACCATGTCCTTAAGTGCCATGTCCATTAATTTTTGAACACTTCCAGGGATGGTGACTCCACCACTTCCCTGTTCCTTTTTACAGCCCTTTTTGCAAAATCTTTTATCTAATATCCTCCCCTGATGNCTGTGAGGGGCCCAGAAATGGACACAGGAGTTGAGGTGTGGTCTCAGCAGTGCCAAATACAGAGGGACAATCAGTGCCCTGGTCCTGCTGGGGACACTATTTCTGTCACAGGCCAAGATACCATTGGCCTTTTGGCCACCTGGGCATGCACTAGCTCATGTTAAGCCATCTGTCAACCAGCACTTCGAGGTCCTTTTCCCCCAGGCAGGTTTCCAGCCACTCATCCCCCAGCCTGTAGCGCTTCATGGGATTGCTGTGACCCAAGTGCAGGGCTCAGCTTCAATTGTATAATTGAACTTCATACAACTGGCCCTGGCTCATTGATCCAGCCTTCCAGATCCCTCTGCAGAGACTTCCTACCCTCCAGCAGATGGACACTCCCACCAATCTTGGCATTGTTGGTGAACTCAATTAGGGAGCATGCAATCCCCTCATCCAGGTCATCGATGAAGGTGTTAAACAGGACTGGCCCCAGTACAGAGCCTTGGGGAGTCCCACTAGTGACTGCCCACCAGCTGGATTTAGCTTCATTCACAATCAGTCTCTGGGCCCAGATATCCACCCAGAGAAGAATACATCCACCTATAACATGGGAAGAAGACATTCTCTCAGGAGAATGTTGTGGGAAATGGTGTCAAGTGCTTTACTGAAGTCCAGGAAGACAACAGCCACAACCTTTCCCTCATCCACCAGGTTGGGTCACCTGGCCATAAAAGGAGACCAGGTCAGTCAAGCAGGACCTGCCTTTCACAAACCCATGCTGGCTGGGCCTGATCTCCTGATTGTCCCATAGTTGTTGCATGATGGCACTTAAGATGATTTGCTCCATGACCTTACTCGGCATCAAGATCAGGCTGACAGGCCTGTAGTTCTGTGGATCCTTCTTCCAATCCCTCTTATAGATGGGCATCACATTTTCCAGCTTCCAGTCACCTGGGACCTACCTGGTTGACCAGGATTGCTGACAGATGATTGAAAGTGGCTTAGTGAGCTCTTCTGCCAGCTCTCTCAGTACTCTTGGGTGAATCCTATCTGGCATCATGGACTTGTGCTGGTCTAAGTTGCATAGCAGTTCTCTGACCATTCCCTCCCAGATTGTGGAGGCTTCATTCTGCTCCCTGTCCCTGTCTTCCAGCTCAGGGGGCTGGGTACTTTGATGACAACGGGTCTTATTATTATATGCTGATGTTAGCACCTAAGGTCAAAGGTATTGCAACACTTTCAGGACAGGGGTTTTAAAAATTTCCAAGCATAAATTGGACCTCCAGCTTCTTCATGACTAAGCAATTATGAGTCAACATTAGTAAAATTACTGTTTGAAAGATTAACAATTTTATTTTGGAAGTACTCTTCATTTTAATATTTCTCTCAGAAAGACACTGGATCAGTTGCATCTGAATCAGAGAATGTATAAATCGAGAAAATCTTAGTGAACTCTGCAGAGATATGTCTCCAGAAGCCCTCAGCAGCAGAACTTGACATCTTCCCTAGAGACAACTTTTTTGTTGTTGTTTTTGTTTTCTCTAGGTCCCCTTCCCATTCTCTCCACATCCATGAGGGCATTTGCTTCTGAGTCATTTTGAAAAGTCTGGATTTCAGTTATTAAATGTTTCTGGGTTTTATCCTCTGAGAGCTTTGCCAAGGTGCCAGCAGCCTGAAAGCCAGTCATTCAACTCCACTGTTTAGCCTCAGCAAACAAGTGACAGAGAGTATCTTCCAGCTATAACCCTTTGGGAGTCCAAACCTCTCATGGCAGGGAGCCCACTGAGTTTAAAAAGGGTGCAAAAGCAAGGAAATTGTGAGGACCAAGACAGCATTTTGTTGCATGGCATAAAAAAGGGGCTGCAGATTGCTCACGTCTTGTTCTGTGCTGAATGGGAAAGCAGTCCTTTCCAGTCTGGAGTGTCCCCACGTGGCCAAGCCAAGGGGCATCCACAAATCTGGTAGTTATTCTACTCCCCTTGCTCTAAGAGAAGGGCACAGGCAGAACCTGGGCAGAAAGACATGCTCTCACAGCCCCATCCACATGCATTCAGTAGTTTCTGTTGCAAGAGTCGTCCCTGCACTGCCCTCCCTACTCCTTCAGGAACTCCAGTGGGATAAGAAGGGAAAGTCACCTGAGGGGCAACCTTACTGCTTGGAAAGAGAAGGCAGAGGCCAGTGGCCCAGCCCCACCCCTACTGCTCCTCACCTTCCTTCTTAGCAAGGGGGCTGAGCCTTCCCCACAGATCAGGATGTACAGTGCAGTGGATTTTGTGGTGAGCTAGATAAGTGCCCTGTACTGGGATGACTCAGAGAACATGTCATCTGTGGCATGAAAAACTGTGTTTACTGAGAGACACTGCCCAAGACAGCATCCTTCTGGAGAGAACTCACCAGTTTGGAAGGACACTCGCAGTACACTTGGGATGCCACACAAGAATGTGTTAAGATCCTCTCTGTTCATTTAAGCTGCGGTTTTCTGTTGAAGTAATGAGCAGTCATGCTCTGGGTTTTATTAATTTTCTGGTGCAGGATACAACCACATGCATCATTCTATCCCCTCCTGCTCTTTTGGCAGGTGCTTCACAACCATCTGTTGTCTTAGACCCAGAGGACCCAGATCCCTTCATCAAAGGGCAGCAGTGGGAAGCAGACAATCATATGCTCTTTTCATGAGTCAGACACCAGCATGACGTCCATCACAGCATGGTTGTTAACAAAACAATTAATAAGGGTTGAAAGAGAATGATGGGATATAGAAGCATCAGCATGACCTTGTCAAGAACTGGCTGCCTCAGACCAATCTAGTTTCTTCCTCTGAAAGGATAAGCCATCTGGAGAATAAAGGGGAAACAAGCAAAATTTTCTTGCTTTGAGTTTTTACACTCTGCAGGTGGTTCTAAAACTGGTTGTGCATGGTGGTTCAACAGAGACTATTTCACTTTTTTTTTCCCAAAGAGAAATCAGAGTGCAAAGAGCAGTCATCTGCGTGTCATGCTGTCCAACAAAAGAGATATCTTTGAAAAGGAAATACTAAGGTCTGATTGGTATAATTTTCTATTTTCTATTTGTATCTTGGCATAGAGAGAAACTCCTGTGAAATTTATTCACAAGACAGACAAGAGCAGGCAACAAATCTAAAAGTATATTTATAAAAAAGAGAGGCAGTACCAAAATTGCATTAGACTCACTTTTATTTTTGACTATGTGTAGCTATTTGACCTTTCTCTGTTACATTCTTGCCTGGCTGAATGCTTTCCTCTTTGTATCTGTGCCTTTCACTTCTGCCACATAACACTTTCACAAGTTCCCTATATAACTTAAAGCAGAGGACAAGAAGAAATCCCCTTGATTTGTGGCAAAGGAGGTTTTGGATCAATATGAGAGAAGATCGTGATGGAGAGATGGTGGGATCTTATCTACTGGAAGCTCTGAAGAGCAAATATGATGAACATCTGTCAGGCTTGATCACCCAGGCTAAATCAGTCCCACATTCCAGCTAAGAGAACACCTGTGGATCCAGCAGTTGCAGCAAGGACATGTGTCTCTTGAAGTTGCAGAGCTATTGACTGTATTATAAAATCAACACCTGGATTTTATTGAAAAAAGAAAATATTTACCATCTCTCCCTGCACAGAGGCAAACAAACCATGCTGCATCTGTGCTTTGGTCAAAGAGAAAAGTTTCTGCTATTTAAGTATGGTTGTATTAATTTAGAAATTCTTCACAGGTATGTTCATGTGTATACATGGCCCTAGGTATACTTAGAGTTGATGTTTCAAGAGAAATTTAATGAAAGAGAAATTTTTCACACCCTACTGACCTTCTCAGGACAGCTGTAGAGATGGAGCAAATCACCTTAGACAGCATTTTCACTGGCTGAACTATTCATGCCAAAGCTTGTGCTGGGCTTCCTAGCAGTGGAACAAAATTCAAAGCGGTTGCCACAAGAAGGAGGGGCAGGTCTGGAGCCAAGAGGCCTTATCATGCCTGTTACAGAAGTAAAAAAGAGAAGGACAAGGAATGAAAAACAATTATCCCCACGTCTGTTACATTCCCATCCCTTCTGTCACATCCCTTCAGAGGTGGCAGACCCAGCACTAAAAAAAATGCACAACGGAGCCTTAACCACTAGGCTGCAATCTTCCCTTGACTGCTGCTCTCCATTACTTGTGTCCAGGCTTGAGTCTGACTTGTTCCACTTTCTTTTTTGGTGAATTATGAATTACCTCAAATCCTACTGGAACATTTGTATGATCAGAGCCCAACTGCAAGCTACTATGCCAAGTGCTGGCTCTCTGAAAGCTCCCAATGGGACACCAAAAACAGATGCTGCAAATAGCATGATTCTCTGTGTGTGATGCCTGGCTGAGTAGCTTCCAAGTGCTGTATCACACTGTGAAGGAATGGTGTTTCTGCATTGGGCTGCCAGCATCCTCAAATAGGAAATTCTGGAACAGCACATTTTGGTGACTTGTGTCCTAGGGGGTGGCAAGAGCTCTTCCATGCAGGACATACACCATGGCTTTAACCTCACTGTAGATACTAAGAATTCCTTTATTTCCTGATGAGAAAAAGTCTGCTTGTCCAAATGCTTTTGGTGGCTCAGAAGAGTCAAATACAACTCACTCTCATTTTACCGCTCTTAATGCTAAACCCTTCCCATGCTGCTAGGACTGGTGGAGCATAAAACCCCACAGAAGCATAAAACCCCACAGAACTGAATCATTACAGCAACACAAATAGGGCTGTGAAGACCATTTTTCATCTATTTCATTAAGTTTATAGCACAAGAAAGCAGCCTTTATGTATATAAATCTCTGTGTTCTTACAATTAACAAAAGTTTCATTTTGTGGGCCTTTATGGATCTGGTCATAATACTCCTTTAATATTAATCTTTCCCTGTTTGCCAGCAAAATATTCAAAAAGCTTTTTAAAAATGAGAGCAAACTGGCTGAAGGGAAAAAAACACATCAGGCCAATCTCACCTGTTAAAAATGTGGTTTCTTTAGAACTTGAATGTCTCAAATACTATGCAATCCATTTTGATATCTGAAGATGCTTATTCATTAATTCAGAGCTAAGTTTTTCAAGTTTATAGAAAACTTGGCAGCACACTAAAATAATTTAATGGCATTTCTTTCCTGGTCTGCCAGCTTGAGATTTAAAAAGGATGGCGTCTCCATGGCTGTGCCTATGGGTGACTGGGTGTCTCAAGGGACTTGCCAGCAGATGACACAAAATCCTCATGTCTGGAAATCAGCTCATCACTGAAGTTTGAGTTCTGGGAGGACCATTCAGTAGCTGTCACTAGCTGGAGGAGCACCAAAGATGTTGAAATGAGGGTTTGCAGGAAATCATGTGGGATTTGGCCATCTTCCATTCACTGTAAGCTAAGCTATGGGGGAGATGCTAATTACTGTTTATGCAGCCTCTTGGCAAACTTGGCAGCCTGCTCTGAACCAGTCCTGCAAGCTGACTGCTCCTGATAGAGGCAGGATAAGCCCAGCCTGAGTCAGCCACAGCACTGCATGCATCCCTCCCTTCAAGACCACACTGGTGCCTCTGCTCCTGCCTGGCCAGGTGGTGTTGCTCTGCAGTGCTTGTCATCCGCTGCTCTGGGTTTTGGACCCCCACATGCTTGTCTCCCTCAGTCTGAGACTTTTCAAGCTGAGACCAGCAGGGACACCTGGAGTAAAAGCCGTACTCTGGGAGCCCTGGGGTGGAGAGCAAATTGCAGAGCTTTCTTCTGGAACAACCATCATCTGCCCTTTCATGCTGTGGTCCTTTGCATAGGGATTGCAGGGGCTTATTGCCAAAGGGAAGGCATTTCTTACATCCACCCCAGCTGCATGCTTCTCCTCCATTATTCTGCTGGTATCAGCAAATGGAACAGTTTAGAGAGAGATGACTGTGGCTGACCCAACACACAAGCCAGCTTATTTTAGAGGGCTGCTATTAACTCTGTGGTTCAACACTGGCAGCCAGAAAGGGAGACAAAAAATGAAGAGGATTATTTCCAAGTGAATTCCCAAGAGTGCATTCAATTAGAGATGTTGTTTTTTGACCTTTCACAGACTTCATTAAAACCCCTATCACTTTTCCAGAAAAAACAATTTTAGAAACAAATGGGAATAAATGAAAAATTTGTTCCTGCAATGCCACACAGCCCAAAATGAGCAGTCTTGAGTGATCTTTGCTGAGTACCAGTGCACAATTAAAAGGATGCTTATGAGGTCTTCATACTGTGAAACACAAATACTTGCCTACAACCTACTGGGAGCTGCCTCATGAGAGAAAAAACATGCACTCTATTAACTCAGCTGGTATGGAGTTTAGCATGTAGGCTATAAAGTGGCCTAGAAAGGGGAGTTCATGGACACTGGTATTAATCACTATGTGATGACACAAAGTGAGAGAAAACAGGAAAGAATTATTCCTTAGAAACAGCTTTAAAATACAAAGGAAAATTCCAAGAAAAAGTGGGAAATAAGTATGGGAAAGACCTAAAAATTTATTTCAAGGGCCTAAAATCTGAGAAGTTCTGGGTGAAAAAGACAGTTGTCAGACCAGGCTGGTACTCAGAAGAGCTCCCATTACGTACAGAACTGAAATAATCCTTAATGGGAACACGTGATCCTGTGTTGGTTTTTAGCCCATGTGTGACTTTGTTTAAATCCCTTTTGGATCTAGCCTTGAGGGCCTTCTGATATCCGGAAGAGTTGTTTTCCAGCTCAGAGAGCTGGAATATTTTGTTGGAAGTACTTTACATCCCACCTGTGTGGTGCTGTGTGCTGTGCCTGTCACATATTGACAGCCTTCTGATATCCGGAAGAGTTGTTTTCCAGCTCAGAGACCTGGAATGCTTTTTTGGAAGCATTCTACATCCCACCTGTGTAATGCTGGCTGTTATGGCTGTCACACACTGACAGCTGGGAAATGCTCCTCAGTGTATGTCACAACAAGCTGTCCCCACTGAAAATGACTGCAGCCCATTTCTACATCTTCATTTTGAGATGAATATAACTAAACACTTTAGATCAGGAAATAAATTTAGATTAGGTTCCTTTAACTAATTTTATCTCTATTCCTATCATATGCTTAATACCCTGTTTGTGTAATAAGCTGTGGCAGAAATAATTACGGTAATTTGAACCAGCTCTCCTGACAAACTTTCCCTAAACTATTAGAAACGTGAGAGAGTGAAAATGTTTACAGTCTATTGCATTTCAGCTAACTGCTGAAGACCTTTGGGATATCAAAAGCAGGATATCAGAGCAGGAACAAAATGCAGTTCTCCTTGTAGAAATCAGCGTAATCAGACTGATATAAACCCAGGTGACCTGCAGTCAGTGCTCACTGAGCAAGCTCAGAAGTTCAGCTCTCTGGAAAACATATGAACCAATTTCATTGTAATCCGCTGCTTGCTTTATTTCTCTGCAAATATTCTTTTGGAGACATTAGTGTCCATATGATGGAAGGCACAGGTAACATTATGACTAAACCGAGCTTCATCTGGAATGAGAATAACTGTAATAATTTTATTATGCCAGTCACAGTCTGTTTCTGTTGGGTGAGGTGTGTTTACTGGTCTTGTCATGACCAACATTATTTCACACAGTCCTAAAACTCTTGACATTTTCAGCAGTGTATATTTCTAAATGTCTGTTCTAAATAAATAAATAAGCCCAAACCATGTCTTCCTATGGAAAAAGATACTTCTTAAAGATTGCATTTTTAAGGATCTTCACTTTATTTAATGTGTGAACACTTGAAAATCATTCCCTGTCCTATGACTTTGTGTACTTTACAAATATTTCTTAAGTAAATTTTAGTGAGGACAAGAGAATAGGGTTTAGAGTTGATCCTAGCGCCTTCTTTTACTGCTTATATGAGGCCAGTCACACCAAAGAGACACACACTCAGCTCTTTAAAAACATCCACTTCTTACTGAAGGGCAATGACAGGAAAGAGGGAAGGAGGAATATTTGAACCTGCTCGTGGAGACTGACAATTTCAAGCAAAGCTTTTAAGCTTATAATAACTTCCTGCTGCTTCTAAACATCTCCCTGTAAACTATGCTTTAAAAGGAAGCAAACAACAATAACAACATAAGTTTATAATTGGCACCATCAGTGAAATCTGCTCCTCTGGAGGTGCCACAGGCATGCACTTCCTCAGCTCCACAAGTACTCAAACACTTTCTGCCTATCTTATCTGATTACATGATGCTGACACAGGGCTGCTCAAGCTCAAGGTGTGCTACAGCTGGAGGTGCTTTGTGTTGCATCCCAAACTAAATTCATAGAATCATGCAGTGGTTTGGGTTGGAAGAAACCCCAGTGATCAGCTAGTTTCAGCCCCCCTGCCTTGAACACTTCCAGGGATGGGGCATCCACAGCTTCTCTGCACAACCTGCTCCAGTGCTTCACCACCCTCACAGTGAAGAATTCCCAAGATGTTCCTCAACCACTGTGTCTCTGGTCCCATGAGTTTATGACAATGAAAAAAATCTGCATCTGGGTAAAGCAGACCTAGAAGAAGATCCTTGTTGTCCTCAGTGGATCTATCCAGAGACTTCTCTTCAAAACTTTTTCCAGCATGTTCCTTGTTAGGCCTTTGTGTGTCAGAAACCATCCAGCAGACATGAAATACGAAGAGAAGCATTGAAAGATGAAGGCCTGAAGTACCCAAGGCCTTAGAGGAAAGCCAGGTCAGTATTAAAATTTACACAACCTACTCCATCCCCATTTCTTTTCAGAATAATATGTGTTGCAGTTTAAGAAGGGACACCTGCCACTACAGAACAAGAAAAGGAAGTTGCTTGTTCGCAGATGAAATCAGCAATTAAAATTGTGAGAAGATGGAAGGAAGAAACATGGATTGTCTCTGGTGAGATAAAATCCCCCTCAGCTGCAGTGGGTTCCCACTGAAGTAGGCAATGTAGCCTTGCCCACAACTGAAGCTACTTGCAGTGATGTTCACTTCTTCAGGCTTTAGAAACCACTAGTCCAGTCTCTTCTCCTCGAGGAAAACATGTAGCCAGCAGAGATGCAAAGCTATTTAAAGAAATACTGTAAAAAGATGAGGAAAACATTTATTCTGTGCATCTAACCATTCAGCCTCTTCTGTTTACATTAGCCAGGACTTTGGGGAAAATAGAAATGGGGAATTATAGTTGCATTAACAGTGTTTCAGTGAGCAGCATAAGGTCAGCAATACTTCATACCAGTGTTCTCCTCCTTCAAATGCTTCTTCCCTGTAATCCAGAAACTTTGGGACAATCGCTGTGTTTCAGTTTTTCAAAGAAATGGCAGGTTACATGAAAATGATATTATACTTTTCTTTACACTGGTACTGCTTGCTGTTGATTCACTTAGTAACTCTTGTCTTGAACTGAAACAGATGGAATCAGCACAAATATGGAGTTGTTAAGGTTCAGCATTTGGCAAACTAAGGTGGTTTGTTGCTAGGAGAGCAATTTCTAACAGCACATTTTTAAAACAAAAATTAATGTTTTACCCTTCATATGTTGATATTCAATGTCATGTGTCTCTAGCAATTCACTTCTTTCCTTGCAGCAAAATATTCCACTCACAGAGTCCAAATTTTCCTTCTGCTTGGGAGCTATGAGAATACAGCATACAGGAAAAAGCGATGCTCATCCAGAAACCAGCCATTCCTCAATGTTAAGTCTGGATGTTGATTGTCTTCGTGCTGAAACACCTCTGCAAAAACCAGCGTCCTTTGTTTGTGAGGAATCTAAGCCTCATATCTCTGAGCCAGGGGTGTATTGGTGGGATAACTATTGCCCCTTAATTGAATGTGTCCAACAAAAAATACTTGTGAGGAGAACTCGAAGAAGTCATGTTACTCTACTGTGGGCCATTTGGAAAACAACCATGAAAAATTAACAGATCAGATCCGATTACGCTCTCCAGAACTGAGATCAATGAATCTGCTGACGGGACATGATGAAAGCTGAAAAGTGCTTGCTATGTACCAGCTAGGCTGAGAAGAAAACAGGTTAAACAGACATACCCATGCATGGATTTATCTCGGAAACCAGAGGTCTGACTCCAGTACTGCCAGTGAAGGCTGTGTGGTCATTCAGCACTGAAAGAGTGTGAGTTCTGCAGCAGGCACCTTAAACAACAGTGCTTCGTGGTAAGTGACTGACACTAGCAGGCAAAGCTAGTCACTCAAACGCTTTCAGGAACAAGTCCTGCTGACAGGTAACAATGTACTTGTCAGCAAATCAAAAATGGGGGAAAACCGTCTCCCATGACAGCCATGCAATAATGCCCAAGGAGCAGTACAGCCTTCAGAGCTGAGCTGTTCCCTGGCCATGGCAGGTGGGTGTGCAGAGCACCTCACTGAACTGGGCTTCAGCATCAGCACAGCTCAGCCCCCGCTGGCAGATTGCAGGGGCTGGCTTTTCTCCCCTGCACACCCCTGCTCCAGAGCACCTCAGCTGATAGCAGATTTAAACTGGAGGCAACCTACTGCTGCCCCTCAAAGTATGTCCTCCATCTCTGTTTCACTGGGAGTAATAACAAGACAGTTGTTCAGATGGAGAACTGCTAAAAAACCTGCTTGTCAGAGCCAGCAAAACCAGGGCCCAGGGGTTTGGTCCAACTCTGCCTTGCACGGGGCAGCTCCAGCCTGCAGTGCCACTGCTGTGCAAGCAAAGAATAAACTCATGGTTTTAACATGGGGACAGAGGGTACTTTACCCACCAAAGTGGAACAGGGTAGGCATGGAAAAGCCTTGTTACCAGAAATGTGCTCTGTTCATGGTCTGCAGGATGGCTGGCACCTTCAAACTGAGGCACCAGCCACACAAGCCTAAAGGGCATCAACAGGACACACCAGAAACAGCCACCCTATGAATTGCACAAGTTCTGCATGGGACAGGAGCAGAATCCTGTCTGCCTTGTACTGCCAGGCTTATGTGTGATGTTGCCCATAAAATGCCTTGCCAAGCTATGACACAGCTGGTTAAGTCCCTTTCCACATTCCCTCTTCTCCTCGACTCCTAGTTTGTCTCTGTTCTTTGAAGTCCTGGGGGCTTGAACAGCATTAACTCTGCACCTGTCAGCTCAGCTGGCACCTTTCATATCAAAGCCTCCAGGGCAACCTCCTTGTTCTGAAACTGTGTGAGCTTACAATGCAAAAATCTTGCCTGGGCCTCAGACCCTACTGGGATTTTTTTGTTTCACTGCTATTATACAAAAAGCCAAGAAGGAAAAATAAAAATTGGGTACCAGCACACACCTATTTTAGCCTGGTAGATATGCTGGAGGTCTCTGAATATCTGTGTCAAGCAGTAATCTCTCAGTACGTTTGCAATCATTATGGTTGAGTTCAGTGTACCTGAGCAAACTAACCATCAACAGATCTCAGCACTGAGATTGCCTGAACCTGACTGAACAAAGAAATTTGCAGAGTCCCTTAAAATTTTGTCTTGCCCAGCAAAATACAGCACTAGGCCATTGGGACAGGAGCAGAAATCAGCATTTCCGCGACTAAAACCAGCAAAGCGACCAGTAGTATGCCAGCCACCATGAGAGCTGTAGGTGCTTTGTGGCCTCTGATGGCAGAGAAGACCCCTGTGCTCAGCTCTGCTTGCCATGCTATGCCTCAGCATTGCCCCAGCTGCTTTCCTGAGGGCTTTTGATGCAAGGCACCCCCAAATTTGATACAGACCTGGTTCTCATTTTGCTAACCCATGGTAGAATAAAGCATAGCATGGCAGCGCACCCTGCATGTGAAATTACCTTTTCTGTTCTGATAACCTGCCTTCAAGCAGAATTAAAATTTTTCTTTTCTGTGAAGAATTCTCACTTCTAAAAATCGTCTCAGGGAAAGCAAACCCCATGAGGGAATGGACTTGATGTATAAGCACATTGATATCAACATGCAGTCATATATGCCCTCATAGTTGGCAGCTTTTCTCTGAGACTGTATCCAGAACATCGCAAGTTTTGTGAAAGAAAGGCTCCATTTTGGCTCCATTTTGCTGAGACAGCTTTCATTTCTGTCATGAAGCGGCAGATTTTGAGGCTGTGACACAGTGGAGCACTAAATCACTTCTCTGACTTGAAGTACCTTTGTAATGGCTTCACTGAGAAGGCATTCATGGCTTCACTGAGAATGGCTTCACTGAAACTGTTCCCTGCACTTGGGAAGGCTTCCTTAGGCTGTTGCTTGCTTAACAGCACGAGTCTTCTCTGCTGTGGAACTGTGCCTGTGTAATTCAGTCAGATTGAAAAATGAAAGCAATTCAAAAAGGTACTCAGACTGACATCTCCCGTTGGGCTGACCTGGCTCTGCAGACAGGGCCTTTGGCCATGGTACGACCAGCGCAGCTGCCACTGCGTGCCCTGGGCTGGGACTGCGCTGGGAGAGGAGTGCACCAGGCAGGGGGAGATGGCATCTGGTACCACTAGGAAAGAGTGTAGGGGAAATTTGGCATTATGGGGAGGCAGGGGAAGGGAAAACCGTATGGACCCCTGCAGGAGGATGAGGTGGTGCCTGGAGCCAATGAGAAGAGCAGTAAAAGAAAGTCACAATTGAGACACTGTGGGAGAAGAGAGAGGGGAGAGGAAGAGGGAGGTCGACTTGACAGGCAATATAAAGGACCCTTCTTTTCCTATCCAATTGCTGGCTGCCTCTACAGTCCAAAATTAGCTACTGTAGTCCAAAACAATTACAGGCCTCATTAAAGCCATGGAAGAATGAGCTGACAGACTGAAGAGCTGTCAAGCTCTTTCATGTAAGGAAAAGAATCAGGGGCCCAGGCTGGTGCAAGCCACACTGCAGGCAGCCTCAGCCAACAGGCAGGGATTTTCTCTGGAAACAGGCTTGGGGTGTGTATTGGAAAGGACAAACCAGGGGGATAGGTGTCCAATGTGGGTGGCAGCTTGAGTTTGACAAGCTGCTGTGCTAGCCAGTTTGGGAACAGATGAGTTGGAAGGCACTTCTACTGCTCCTGCCTCTTTGGGAAATGGGGCTGCCATACTTCCTTAGGGCTTCATGATGGGGTCATGTCAGATATCTTCCATTTGTATATCTGGTTCTTGCCCTAAGGGAAACTGTCCTCCAAGTGACTTCCTTCAGTCACATCAACTGGGCAGTGTTGCTGGCTGAGCCATGCAATGCAATGGCCTTCAGATGCCATTCATTCATTTAGATTTCATTCATTCCTTCAGATGTGTTTCAGCCTACAAGAATATAGATGTTATGTACCTTGGGGTGTGGAGGGGGAGGCAGGACTGATCACATATGCTATGCCAAGGCTAACTGCCACGTACAAATACATGGTTCTGCATGTTGGCACAAACATGGTTGCTTCAGCCAGTCTCATATCTCATATTCAGCCAGAATTCAGCCCCATGGCCTCTGCCTGCCAGATAAGAAGTTCAGCAGCATATACTCAATAAAATATCTCTGATCACCCATGGTGCAAAGGTCTCCTTGCAACCAGATTGCAAGTCAACAGTTACATCTCCTCCATCTTTCCAGCATTTGGCCTGTTTGTATTTCCTCTTTTCTGGAAGATGGAAAGAGATTTGAAGACTATTTAATGCTTTAAAAATGCATGCAGCCGTGTTCTACTCAACAAAGAAGTTTTACATGGAAAATGTGTTGTTTTTTCCATTATGTTAACTTCTCACAGCTCTGCCTGCCAGTGGTAGCTCCTTGCTTTCAAGCTACTGATGAGCCTCAGCATCTGTTCTTCTGGGCATCCAGACCATTTGCAGATTCTTAAAAGCAAAAGCCATGACATGCTCTTTTTAGAAATGACTGGATGTCTTCCAGGGTTGGAGTCAATTAGTGAAACAGGACCTCAATATGTTACTGAAATGATGTTGCAAGAAGAATAGGTTGACAGCTTGTCCATTCACTCTAAGGTTACTCTGCCTTCTTCTGTTCTAACCCCACCAGCAGAATTCCCCCAGGCACTGGGAAGGGGTTGGAGAAATCAGTCTTTCTAGTACATGTCAAGTTGAAAAAATAGTTCTGAGTAGTGCTGACAGCCTAGATACTCTTTAGACCTGCATTAGAACAAGGTGTTCTGACTCGGAAAACAAATCAAACTTTTAACAAAGCAAAACTGCAAGCAAAATCTCTGCATAAAACCCTGATGGCATTTTCCAGCTAGTAAAACTAGAACCTTACATTTTATAGCTGGAAAGGAAAGTACTCAACAGCTGTATGGGAATTAAGCCAAAGTTTTGTGACAAAGATTGTCGCTCCTTCACTGTCCAGCCAAGTTTTTCCCATGGAGCTTTTTGACAGTATTGCTTTTAGTCTTTAGAGAATCTCACACAGAAAGAGCACACCTTATCCATTGCTGTTAATATCCCGGCAGGCAAGAGAGTCCACAGTGGGAGATTATCTTTTCACAGTGGGAGATAATCTTCTCCAAATGAAAGCCCAGAATTTCTCCTGGACAGCAGCACTGAAGATTTTACTAAGCAATGCACAGAGCACTTTCATCACTGCTGAGGTGTTGTTAGACGTGTAATTTTTTCATACTACTGGCAAGTCTGGGAAACACACAATGTGATACCTAAATGTGAGTGAGAAGCAGCTTTCAGCGACTGCAAAGTTTTCACTTCATTACTCGCTGTAGCAGTTTTGACTGTTCATCCTGGGCCATAGTCACTTCAGGGGTACAAGAAACTGGAAACTGGAAGAAAGTGGGACAGGAATGGAGACATAAAGCCGAAGTTTATCAGAGTCTGCTTCCCATCCGTGTCCAGACCCCTCTTGGGAAAGTCAAGGAAAGAGAGATGGCAAGGCAACGTGAGTCTGTGTAAATCTCCTTATCACTGCTGTGCAGTGTAAGCATGCACGTGGCATAAGCCAGTCAAGCCCTACCTCAATGTACCTCAAAATGGGAAGCAGGCAGGAATAAGTCAAAGTGCTTCTCAGCGTATGTATCTCTTGGCCTGGATGCAAGTCCATTTAATCAAGCTCCTTTTCGATCTTTTTTTTTCCCTTTTCATCAAATTGGTCTTCCAAAGACATTTTGTCTCTTTACATTTTCCCCCTTTTAATCATGCGAGTGACAACAGCACTAGGATGGATGTGTTTACAGCCTAGAGCTGGGCTGGTATCTCAAATTCCTCTGTGCTGCAGATAATTGCCTGACTTCACCCACCGGTCACACAGCAGAATGCCAAGGGGCTGCCAGCCAGCAATGTCCAGCAGCATGCAGGAGTGGCTGTTCCCAGTTCACTGGCACCTGAAGAGATGAAATGCAGCAAGGGATACAGAGGCAGCATACCTCTGGCGAGAGGAGAACCATGGGGAGCAGGTTGGGGATGGACCATGCCTCTGTGCGTCTCCATGAGCAGTTCATCCATCTGGAGAGACAGAGCAGGCTCAGATGCATGTGGGTGAATTTGCACCATACCTGGCTAGCCAGAGTCTGGCACATGTGTACACTCACCGAGTGTGTCACACCCTGCCCCAGGGCACTGCCAGGTGCCCCAGGGCACCCCAGGCCAAATGCACATTTTAATGGATATCACGCAAATGCAGAAGATAAACCACACCATGTTATCAAATGGCTCAATGTGTACTCTTTCCAATATTAGTTCTAATGCTGAATGTGGTGTGTGAAAGTATGAAAAAACCAGAGAACAGAAACCAAAACTCCCTGCAGATGTATGCTAGTCAAAAGGCCAAATCTGAGATGCAGTTTTAAGCACCCTTCTCTCAACTTCTGTTGCAAGAACAATACTTTAAATAATAAGAGAAACCCCTGTGGTTTCACCTGATAAACTTCATCCTTTGTCCTTGGGATTTAAAATGGTCACAGCTTGCATTGTAGAAGGATGTTCTAACAGGTATTATGGAAGAGATTTTTTCCAACTTTGTTGTTTCCCTACAGGAAGGCTGTTGCAAATGGGTAATAAAAGAAAACTGAAACTTTGCACAAATAGGTGAAAAAATAAATGGAAGAGAAAGGGGTGCATGGAGTCAAAGAGCTACAGGGCTGCATGGCTTTTCATAGATCTTTCTCCACCATCAGAGCCATTAGCTCCACCCCTGAGGGCAGCTAAAAGTGTTTATAAGCCATTTTGGTACTAGAGAACACAGAACACTCACACAGAAGAGGTCAAATCCCAGCATGAAAATCCTTGATAGCACACTGTGATTAAAGAAACCATCTATATTAAAATGTACATAATTCCAAATTGTGGTACCTGTCAACAAATTATAGACACCCTGCTGATAATGTCTCTCCAACGCCTCTGTGACAAATTGTAATTTGTAATTCAAAAGAACACTGTCATTTCCAATCTGACCTCCTCCAAGTTTTCTTTTCATATCCAGAGCATAAAAGTGAGAAGAATTTAAGTCGGGGAGAACTGAGGGTCATTTTTTTTGTGCACTTTCTCATCTTTGCTTTAGATACCCAAATCATAATTGCTTTGCAAATGGATCTTTTTGCATCATTAAAATAAGTGGGACCCATAACTTAGCAAGCTAAACAATGCTGTTTCTAGTGGGAATGCCACAAAAAATGAAAGATGGTGATCAATATTTTAAAGTTTAGATGAGCTAGACAAAACAACAGTGTTTAGCACAAAGAACTTGACCGCTATGTCTAATTACAACCCTTCCCAAAGACCTTTGCACAGAAAGGTCTGCTGTCCACATCCCAGCCTCTGCTTTTGGGAAAGGGGCGGATGGGACTGAAGTGGAGTGTGTTTGCCCCAGAGCTTATGGGGAAAGGGGGGAGAGCCACCTTCACCTCAGCTGAGCCAGGCATCTCCAAAGCAACCTTTGTGCTGCAATGCTGCCCTGTTTCTGGAACTCAGGTCACCTTGCTCAAGGTAAGCTCATGTACTTACTGTGCTCTATTATAGAATCATCATTCAATCATAGCATGCCCTGAGTTGGAAGGGACCCAAAAAGATCACTTATTGAGTCCAGCTCCTGGCCTTGCACAGGACAACCCCAAGAATCACACCATGTTCCTGAGAGCTTCTTGAACTCTGTCAGGTTTGGTGCTATAGCCATGTCCCTGGGGAGCCTATTCCAGTGCCCAACCACCTTCTGCGTGAAGAAACTTTTCCTAACCTCCCCGACAGAGTTTCATATCATTCCCTCAGGTCTCACAGCTGGTGGCTGGAGAGAAGGAGACCTAACCCCCTTCCCCTTGTGAGGAAGCTGTAGACTAGTATTAGTTTCCCCCTCAATCTCCTCTTCTCTAGGCTGAATAAACCAAGGTCTGTGTAGATGTTCCCATGGAAATCTAATTTCCTGACTTAAGAGAACAAAAATGGAAGCCAGACTTAAACTTTTCTGAAATTTACTCCCTCATTATATTTAGTTCTGTATTAGCTTTGCAAAAACTCAGCTGAATCTGCAATTACACCCCACGACCCCTCCAAGGAAAAGAAACCAAACCAGAATCTTAAACTATCCTTTGAAATTTCTGCCTCTTTCAAGGGTTTGGCAGAGTAGGTCTTGCTTGTGAAATATACCATTCTCCCAGTGTGGGACCACTTATTTGTTACCACCTTCTCCTCTAGGACTGTGGAAGGTTTAGAATGATCAGGGAAGTCCATCAATATATTTTTTCCCCTCAGCATTAATTTCATGTTCTGTTTTCATATGAAAAGCTACCTGAACAAAGCAGAGTGAATGATTTACCTTGTGTGCCTTTCCACATTATTGTAAAATACAATCAGATCAGAAGCTATTGAGGGTGGATTAATATCAAGCAAAACCTAAGGTTTACTGTGGAGAGCATCCAATAGAAATTTCCTTTTTCTCACCACAATTTTATATGGGATTAAAATCATATTCATCAGCACTTTTGCAAATATTTTTCACCGATATTGCAGCTGATGTTTTCTCTTACTATTTTAAGCAGCTTGATCAATTACCAAGCACAGTAAGTTCCCAGTAATTCCATCTGTGTTATAAGAAGGAAGGTGTTTTACTAAGGTTTGGAAATTTCTATTTACCACAGACATATGTTCAACACTTCCAAGAGTTTTGGAGCCACAGTTGTTAATTTTCTTCTTCCTTGGAAGGATGCCTGGTGATAACTGAGGTTCTTTTGCTTGTTGTACTGTTGTTGCATGTAAGGACTAACACTGCTTGTATAGATTTGTGAAAAAGGAACATTTGGAAAGGAATGGAAGGAGACAGGTGGTGAGCAGGAGCAGGGTATCCACTGCAAGGAAAGGGAGAAAGCTCAGCTACTTTTTGTATGCAAAAATGTTCTGGTCCTTCCCCTGTGGAGCTTGTTTCTAAGCACCTGAAGTAGTCACCTTGGGACTGCTGCTTCTCAGTGGCCACATGGATAAAATGTGAAAGTCTGTGACATTATTTCCACTTACCACCAGCAGCAGCAGGCAAATTCCTGGTTTCACTTCTGCTGTCCAGATGGAGGCATGGGAGCCAGGTTTACCCTCCATCTCTGTGCATCAGGCTATCTGGTTAAGGCAGACAGTTACACTGGGCACCCGAAGGTGTCCAGCCATCCTCCTGTCTTCTAGCTTGGGTGAGATGATACTCACAGCTGGGTCAGGCTTCAGGACAACTTCAGCATGAGACAAGTTTATGACAGCAGGTCTGAATGCATGCTGGGCTTCTGGCTTCCCACCACATTCTCCCGGATGTTGAAATATTTATGGGGAAAACAGTCTTATGAGCTGAAAGAAAGAGATAATGAGCTACAAAACTGCTGATTGCCATAAGGACTCATCCTCCTTTGGTGGACTTGAGTTTCTCACACTTGCAGATATAAGCTTTCTGGAATGGAAATTACTGTAGTCCAGAATTTCACTTGTGTTATGAAATGGAAATAAACATCTCGCAGCCAGTAGCTCTTTCCAAAATTCATTCTGTCATTATTGTCCTTTCCAGTTCAGAAGGGTGAAGTCTTGTGACATAAACTGGGTGAGATGTTTCTTAAGTCTCCAATCTATACTTGCTTTCCAATTCACAATACTTTCCAAATTTTACATGTTATCTCCTATTTTTTTCCTTTTCCTTTTTCATCTTCTTTTTTTTCTTTCCTTTTTCCATTTATCTTTTTTCTTTTTATTTTTTTCACAGTGGCAGTAAAATGTTCCTTTGATTGATAGCAGAACTCAGACTCCATCGAGGTTCAAGCCACAAATTCCCTGTGGCAGCCAAAACCACTGAGTAAGGGAGCCCAGCTTGGAAGGATTTAGGGGGGAGCGGTTCTGGGAACTCAGATTTGGGATGCCTGGAAGATGCTGGGAATGCAATGCAACTCAGTTTAGGGCTTTCAAGATGTCATGAATTGTACTTCAGAGGAGACAAGCTGGAGAATCATTGGTTCTGGTAGGCAGGTGGATAAAAACAATGAAATTGCTTTACATGTCATTCTGAGATGCAATCCTAAAGCTAAGAAATCCCATTCTAGGATCAGTTCAGAAAGCTTTCTATATCATTAAAACCTATCAGGTGGCTAGTTTTCCCTAAGAACCGAGGATGTTTCCCTGGCAGCTTTACATGGTTCTGCTGGCCGCCAGACCATTCCGCACCAATTTTCTCTGAAATTATATGGTGGCAAAGAAATTATATGGTGTGAGCAAAGAAGGCCCCATCTCTCCAGTGAGTGAACATGTGGGTCATGTCTGAAAAGAACAGGATGCAACACCTGTCTTTTAAGAGGGGTTGATGTGGTCAGAAGCAAACTGGAACAAAATGGGGCTGTTGAAGACCATAAGTACCTCCAGCTGTCACTGCTGACACAGCTGCTGGAAGGAAGACAAGTCCTTATGGCTCTAGGGCAAAACCTCACTCACACATACCTTCTGTATGGAGTGGGAGGCCATGTGGGTGGTGGGTGAAGGTCCTTTTGAAACTGGCCTTTGTGGGAGCAGCCAGCACCAGCCTGGCCACCAGAGCCATGCCATGGGCAAACCCGTCTCTAGCCTTCCCCACATCTTGACAGGGAGGTGCCCCTGCACGGTCCTCACACCCCTTAGGGCTCAGTGCAAAAAGAAAAGTTGGGGAATAGTTGGAACATTGGGGTTCTCTGGCATCCCAAGGATTTCCTTTCTAGCATTTGAAATGGCATTCCCTTTTGAAAAATTTGTTATTTGAGAAGAAAAAAAAAACCATTTGGAAACATTTTTAAAAGGTCAAAATCAAAATAAAGATTTGGAAAATAAAGAATCCAGTCACTCAGCATGAAATGTTCATTTCCTTTCGAATTGTTATGTATAAATTTTCTTTTTTTCCAGGACTTCAACATTTCTTCTTCTCTGGTCGGAAAAGAATGTCAGATCTTGACGGTCCTTTTAGGGCTGGAGGAGCCTCTCCCACCCAGCCCTTGTGTGCACACATCATTCATATCAGGAACGGGCCCTTGGACCATAAACCAGTTGAGCAATTTGCTTCCAAAAGGAAACCACCATCAGAGTAGAAAAAGATGCTGAGAACAAAAGTTATTGTTTAATGTCTTAAAGAAAATCACTGTTGAAAACAGCTTCCACTGTATTCCATTTCCTACAGCTTTGTTATTCCAAAACAAAGATTCTGCACTCTCTCTCTTCCACAGGCTTGACCTAAAGCTTATGTTTCTCCCAGCTATGTGTCACCTGATTTCCATCAATTTTACACTTCCTCTCTTACTTTGCTTGTTGGGGCCACCAAGCAGGGGCACATTTGTTAGCCACTTTCCAAAGCACAGCAGGTTACTGCTCCCTGATGCAGGCACTATACTGGTATAGATAATAAACAAAGGGTAACATGCCAAGCCATACAAGAGTTAGAACTCTGAAGTTTTCTCTCTGTGTTTTTCTCATTGCAATTCTAATGGAGTTATTTGGAAGTTAATATATTTCACCCTTGCTGCTCACTAAATATTCTTGACTCAGCAGAGATGTAGAGCTGCTGAACACACTTAAAGCAAGAAGAAATTGATTGCCAAACAGATGCAGAACATTATTACTAATTTCTTGGTTTTCATCATTCCTCTCCAGTCAAGAAAAGAAAATCAAATCACTGAAGTCGGAAACTGGTAACAAGCTTATGGCATTTGGATTCTGAAATAAAAGAGAAAGTCTGTATCTGCAATCATCCAGCAATTTGTCCTTTAGCCTAAATGTGTTTGTTGTCCTTGGCATTAATTTTCAGACATCTCTATTTCAAAAGTGATCCTCTGGGAAGTGGAGATTTCTAAGGTATTGGTGATGCCCTCTCTCTGACCCTGTGGAGGCAGCAGTCTGGGATATTTCTTGGTTTCACTGACCGGGCTGTTGGCAAATACAGGCTTTAATTACCCTGCCTTTATTCTCACTGTGCATCTGATACACCTAACATGATGAAGCCATGACAAATATTTTGGTCCTGCCATAGTGCACGTTTCACAGTGATGCTCCCTGAGTGTTCAGGGTGCTGAGAGGAAGGATTTTGGCTTTGCAGACCCCAAGAATTCACCTTCACTCCCTAAATACAGGTGCCTAAGGACAGGCACCCTGTGGGGCTGGGGGGTGAAGCACCAGACCTACAGCCAACGCACACCTTCCCATGATTGTCTGGGGACCACACAAGACACAGTACTGCACCTTAGGGAGAGGCGTGTGTTTGGGCATCTGAGTCCTGCCTCTAGGAAGCAGCAGGCACCAACACTCAGGTGTTTGCCTAGAGCTACATCCCTCCCCCACTTCAGGGTGAGATGAGTCTTCCTACAAAAGCTGTCAATTTCTTTTCTCTGACTGCGCAGGAAATCCACCCAGCTGTGCTGCAGGTGCTGTAGACCCCCTGTCTAGTAGAATGCTGTGACCACCACCACACAGATGAACACTGAGGGGTTCTTCATGTTTCCGTGGCAAAATTCTTTGGAAGTATTGACTTCTTTCCAAGGAAATGTTTTATCCATATAAGGTGGGGACAGGAGAGGGAAATTATTTTGTTTGTTCTAAAATATGTATCAGGTTGACAAATTTATTTAGCACTGACAAGCATGCATTTCTTTCCCATTTGATTTTTGAAGTGTGCTAAAAACTTTGTGACTGCACATTCATTTCTCACAATGATATTAAAGGTAAGCAGTGCTGCAGACCAAAAATGATGGAAAGTCTTATATGAACATGAGTAAGTGCAAGATTTTACCCCAAATTTTTGTGGTCAGAATATTTCCACAGACTCTAGTTCTCCAGCATATGATTGTTAGCTGGACTAGATCAGGCACCACAGCGAAAATTCAGACAAGTTGCTCTGAGATCTTACAGTGGGGCAGAAATACCCTCAAAGATCATATGCTTGCACAGGGATGCTACGAGGGGATTTTGAAACAGTACAGCAATAAAAAGCTGCAGGAGGCTCTCAGGGGTAGAAGTGGTTCTGGAGGAGGTCGGAGGAGAGCAAGGTGAAGACATTTCTCTGAACAGCGTGAGACTGCAGCTTAAAACTCGGTGAAAGTTCGGGGCTGTGCTGCCTTTATCCAAACCAGATTTCCTAGATTCACTCTCTGTGTGCAGGATTATTTTTTAGTTATTTCCCTAGCTTTCCTGTTGCTGTATGTAATTGCTCCAAGGAATACTCAACTATTTTCAAAACTCTGTGCTTAATAAACAAGGTGGATTTTTGAGGAGGCCATGACTTTGTCTGCACCAACATGCAGTGTAGCACAGCTGGAATAGGTCTGGGAATGAGTCAGTGCTGAGGACCCACCTCACACCACTCAGCTCTCCTCCAGCCTGGTTCAGATGCCCATGAAGATGGGGCACATGCTACAAGGACTCCAAGGGACCCTTCTCAGCCTCATTTCACCTGCCAGTCTGAGTTCCCTGAGGCCAGCCAGACTGCAGTACAAATCTTTGCAGGTTGTGCATGGGGAAGGCAGATACCTCAAAAACACACTCCTGCTGCAACTGAATGCTGGTTTCTGTAATGCAGGGGCAGCAGAGTAACTTCCCTCTTTGCCCCCATTTCAGCAGACAGAATCAGGGTGCTGCTAGGCACAGCCACGCTGCTCAGGAAGTGTCAGTGGCACCAGAAGTGAAATGAGCCTGCAGGGCTGGATGTGGCTGCTATTAGGACACTAACTATGTTCAGCTCCAACACTCCATTTTTTCCACAAGCCACAGCAAACCATGCTGATCCAACCCATCCAAAACATCTGTGAGTACAGAAATTAGTGTGTAGGAAGTGATTAACAATTAGTTAAACATTAAGCTGTCATTGTCAAGAAAGGGAGAGGGAGAAAGCTCCTTTCCAGTAACCTCTCCCAAATCAGTGCTAACAAGCTGAGCTAAAAAGGCAACAGCTCAGCTTGCACTCAGGTGCTGAGAGCTCCCAGTTGGGATGTGAGTAACACCTGCCAGGATGCTTGCAGTTCATCCAGCCTGTAAAAACATAAATCACCTAATCTCTGGACTAAGCTTGAAGGCAGTCAGTAGTTCAGGCTCGTTTTAATTGTAATTTATATGACTATTCCTGCTTGGAGGAGCAGGCACCAAAGAGGGAAGAAACTGCAGCCCTGTCCTCTCTGTGATCACTGACCCATCTCTACCCCTACAGGGATGAAAGATGCAGTTAGTTCAGTGGAAGATGGAGCTGTCATGCAAGAGCACAGTGCCGCCCAAATGCAGCACTGTCAGCTCTAAGGGACAAGTTTGCCATCTTTGAGGACAATTCCTGCAGCGCTTGGTGTTCTGCTTGCCCTCTAACTTCTGAAATCAAAGTAACAGAAGTATACTAGAGGTATTTTATTTCTTGAGCCCAGCTTTTGCAATCTCATGGGAAACATTGTGAGAGCAAAATCCTTCAATTCAAGAATGTAAATGAAGAGAACTCTAAATTTGTTGTTTAAAAAAATCTTTGATTTACACAACTATCTTTAGGGTGAGAAGTAGACTAACACTTGGTGATTTTGTGTGAGTTGCAATATTTAAATAGCACACTCTAAAGCTAGGGGCTATCTAAGCTCTTCTCTCTTTCCAATCTCTCTTCTAAATTAAGTCAGTTCTTCATATGTGTTTGCAGTCTCCCTGTTCAGGAATGGATTCTCATCCCTGAAAAGAATTCAGAATCTTTTATCTTGAATGACCTGAAACATTTTCCAGGATCCATAAAGACATAGCTACTCCATTTAAGTTGGAAATTTCGCAAATACAAATGTTTTATGTTCTGATCCTGCAAATACCCGTAAGTAAATAAATCATAGAATCACAGGATACGCTGAGTTGGAAGGGACCCAGAAGGATCACCGAGTCCAACTCCTGGCGCTGTGCATGACACCCCAATAGTCACACCATGTGCCTGAGAGCGTTGTCCAAACACTTCTTGAACTCTGTCAGGCTGGTGCTGTCACCACTTCCCTGGGGAGCCTGTTCCAGTGCCCAACCACCCTCTGAGTGTGATACACAGGTTTACTAAAGCTCCTCTGACTCAGCTTCACGCTGTTTCCTCGAGTCCTCTCACTGGTCACGAGAGTGAAGAGATCGGTACCTGCCCTTCTGCTTCCCCTCGTGAGGATGTTGAAGACCACAATGGGGTCTCCTCAGTTTCCTCCAAGCTGAGCAAACCAAGTGACCTCAGCCCCTCCTCATAAGGCTTCCTCTTTCTTTCCCTTCTTGAAAACCAGAACAATGTTCACCACCTTCCAGTCAGCTGGAACCTCTCCAGATTCCTAAGACCACTCAGAAATCACCTGTGGAAATTGCTCTTGTGCATAAGCGTTTCAGATGGTTTCCCTAAAAGGATATTTTAGCAATGGCCAGCAAAATGCTGGTTATACTTACATAAACCTTGCGGATGGACAATGCTTGGCTGCAAATACAAGCAGTAAGAAAGTGGAAAGAATTGTAACATTTCTGCTATTAGTCAGACCCCTGAAGAGCAAAGAGCATGATGAAGAAGTAAAAAACACTGGAAATTAAATTAACCAAACTTTGCTGAAATTGCAATCTGTACTTGCAGATGGAAAGAATATGATAGATTACCAAAAATGGCCAACCTTTCCAGGTGCATTGCAGTCAACCCTTCAACAGATTTGTAATTTCAGTCTTCTTGTTTTCTGAAATGCAGCGTGTCACTGCTCCAGGCTTCTGATCAGAGAAACGCCATTGTCCTGCTGGCCGGTGGCAACAGTCCCCCCAGGCCTCCAGGATCCTGTAGGCAGCTGACCTCAAGCCCATGCAAGTGTTTCCCAAGCAGCACATGACCGTAAGTCCAAAGTGAAGAAGGAATCACAGATGTAAACAGTCAGCTCAGCTTGATAAAGGAATACAAACATTTTCCTTTGGCTCTCACTGACTTCATAAAGCCAGCATTTCACCATGTCTCTGAATTCCTGTATCAATTTTGTGTCTTGCAATGCTGGATACAGCTCCACTACAAGCAGGGACTCTGTACAGTCATGCAGCTCAGTAGATGACAACTTCAAAGGGAGAATGGGGGCCTTGCAAGGCAAAGCTTTGAGGGAAACCTAGAGGGGTGGTGCAGGTCCCTTAAGTCCCAGAAAACCCGTGGCTAGTGTTTTGTGCACCAGTCACATGGATGTGTAGGAAAATGAATGAGCAGTTAAAGATTCAGGCTGACAGTACCATGGACTTTGGTCTTGTGCTAGACAAGGAGGGGGTGCCTGCCCAGAAAGGTCTTGGTGTAGGGCTAGGAGGTGAATTGATCTGTGTAAATCAGATAAACAGAAGTTTCCAGAACATTCATCCCTTGAAGTTTTAGTAGTTAGCAGTTTAGAGATTCCCTGGGTTTTGCGGTTCAAGGTATTTTAGCTATTTTTTAAAAATTGGTTTCTGCATCCCCCTGTTGCTCTTCTCCTTAGCTCATGATGGGAGACAAGGCCCAAGTACTGAGGCTGAAAGCTGTTTACACTGATTCAAATTCTGCTCTCAGGCATGCCAGGATAAAATAAGTGACTAATTTAAGCATGAGCAAAATCATGTTCTCTTGTCCTTTCTGTCCAAAGGCAGCAGAGAAGGTCAGCAGCTCCCTGGGCTGTGTGAGCAGAAGCACAGCAGATCAATGGAAGTGTCTGCTTTTTCCACTCAGCACTGAACAGACCACGTGCAGAATACCACATGAAATTTTGAAGTTCCCAATATTAGGAACACATCAATAAGCTGGAGAAATTTCAGTGGAAGGCCACCAGTATGGTCAGGACTAAAGCACTTGCCTTGTGAGTAGAAGCTGAGGGAGCTGGGTTTGTTCAGCCTGCAGAAGAGTTTCAGTGAGACCTGAGAGCAGCCCCCCATAACTTCTGGTCTAATTTGTGAAGGAAGGTATGGGTTACCAGGTTGGCTAGGGAAGAGCCAACTAGTCTGTGACGTCAATCTTATGGTTCCCAGCCATCTGACTTCCCTCCATCCTCATGGCATTCCATTACTGGACATCACTAAGGGACCTGACCTGCTGGAGTGCTTGGGTCTACTTGGCTCTCAGCAAGGAACGTGTTCCTCAGCCCTGCTCTGAACAAAACATCACATTTCAAAAATGTTCAAATAGCTCAGCATTTCCTTGACAGAAGATGCTAAATTCAGAACAAGTCTTTGTAAACAACAGATTCATAGTGAGACTTAATAGACTCACTAGGGGCTCTTTGGGTGATTGCTGCACTCCACAAATTTCTAAAGGGCTTGTTGTAGTACCTTGAAGTGCCAAACAGGGTATTTAACGTGGGTCTGCATTTCAACAGCATTCTGATTTCAGCATTATAAAATGAAAAATGAACTGCAATTGTAGAAGCTACTTACTACAGCAAACTTACCTGTGACTTGCAGGAGGCAAAGGAAGCCTGGACCTGGAATAGGATGTCTCAATCACAGAGGAAAGTGATTTGGCTTGAAAAGCACAGCGTTAGAGCTGCTCCATGCCACTACTCTGTGCTCTACTGGCAGAACAGAGCAGACACAAACTCATCCTGGCCAGCCATGGTCGGGCTGTAAGGTAGATACACACCTCAGAATGTTCTGGCTCTGTTAGGGCTTTGCATTTTCCACTCTTGGCCCTTTCTGCTACTTCATATATTTGGGAAGACTATTTAAAACATGGATGAGGGAGTAGTGTTCTGGCAGTGGCTTTAGCAGGAACTGTGTACTTTGGAATGCCTTCTCAGCACAGGATAAACAGTGAAACCACTGAAACCCCAAACCTTGCTGATGACTTTTCATTTCTTGAGGGATTTTTATCCCTGTCCCCAACATCTTGGAAATGGTAAGGTTTAGGAATGTAAAATTACTTTTCAGTGTAAGATATTAAGGACTTTTGCAATATTCTTTAGGAAAAAAATTCTGATGCTTCAGTGCTTTGAAAGGTTTATTGGTGGGGGTGGGGTGGAAAGAGCAAATATTGGCATATGAATAACGTGTGGATTACAAAAAGGGAAAATATAAATTGGGTTAAATATTTTTTCTTATCTCTAGCTCACTGCACTTTTGTGCTCTTTCCAGCTCAGCAGGACTTTTAGCTAGCTCAGATGTTGCCTCAGAGACCCATAAAAGTTCTACAGCCCAGAAAAAGCCCCATAAAATAAGTAAAACCTCCCAGTGTGAAGTTCTTCCTCCTTCCCACTCAGGAATTAACTCTTCTTCTTCTTCCCACTTTCATAGAAGTTGGCTTTCCACACACTGGATGCCAAGTTCTCTGCTACTTCGTTTCCACACCAAGATTAAGAGAAGGACAATAGGATTTTAACCATACTGTCCTTGGACTGTGCTGTGTTCTTGTCATCTCCAAATCATTCCTGGGACAGCTGCAGTTTGCTATGGGCCTGTCCCAATTTTATTGGCCATTGAAGGACACTCAAATCTTGCTTTCAACTGTTTCTCCTGTGGAAATATGTCTTAACCATACCTAAATATCTTCCTCTTTCTTACTACCATCTATGCTACCAGCTTAGAGAGAAACACTCTGGCCACTAGAAGCAAAGTTCTGATGAAGGTCTTGGCATTTGGCAGTTCTTTTGCCTTGTGTCACGCGCATAAAGAGGTTACAGTAAAACAAAGTCTATTGGTCCCAGGCAACTCCCACATCTCCCTGTGACACAACCCCAGAACTGCCCTTACTCACATCTCTCCTTTTTTAATGGTAGACCTCCAAAAGGTGTCTTTTAACACCCACATTCACCTTCTTAATTTGTTTTGTGCCCCTTTTATTTTCTGGAGGATGAAAAAGCATTTATACCCCCTATTTCCTTTTCCTCCAGCTCTAGATTATAGTCACTTACTGTCTGAGCATGTTTGCTCAGAAACTCTGGAAGCACACTGCAGTTTGTTTCAAAGACCATTTGCAAGTGGAAAATATCAAATGTTGGTAGTGGTGCCAACATTTATTATATGGAGTTTCCCCTGTAGCTGGTTCATATGAAGTATTCATCATATGGCATTGAAAAAAGCATGTGATTGATTGACTGTCTGTTTTCAGGAACAGTAGAGTCTGTTCTGTAGCTGGCTCCCAGCCCCTCAACAGCTGGCTAGCTTCTGCTAGCTTCACAGGGACAAACTGGATAAGCAAACTCATGTGTCTGAATGTGGCTACTTAAGCTCTTTGTGCAAAACGTTGACAGCTCCGGAATACAAGTCTAAGCAAGCAGGACATATTTGGATGTGGATGCACCATTCCTTGAGCGCTTCCTGGAATTCAAGAGCAGGTTAAGCTGTCCATGTCAACACAGATGTCAACTAGACCATCCGCACATCAAGGGAGCAAATGTAAACCTGGCATTGCTCTGTTGGCTTCCCTGTGGGTCCATTTCCTACCTAAGTGCAAGAACTGCAATTCATCTGAGGGCAGACTGTTTCTGTCACACCATGCCTGTATGTTCTAGCGTGCATTATGTCCCAATAGGTCTACTCAGACCTTGAAGGAGAACCACTTCGCAGTTCAACATCATAGAACACAAAGCATCATAGCAGTAACCAAATAAACATTTCTCATAAAATAGGGAAACGCAGCAATTACATGCATGTAGAGAAAGCCACATTGGCTGTGTGACTAAAACAGATACCTAGAATCAGCCAGGAAGGGGGGAAATGGCAAACAGACTCTTACATGACACTGTACATTCTTTCTAAACTATTAATTTCTCTTTAGTCACTTCTGGCCTCAAAGTAATGACCCTTTAAGGTGAAGCTCAACAGAGGCATCTCTGCTGACCCACAGCGTTTGTGGTAACAGCTGCTCTGCTCTCCTGCCAGCACAAGGGGGCAGAAACTACAACGTGAGACCAAACAAAAGCATTCAATTTATTGCATCTGTAAACAGTTAGTTGTCCAATTTTATATACCAATTTAAAGTCAAGATTTCTAAATGTTCCTCCGTGGAGGCTGACAACTGAAATGTGACTGTAACTTGTCCCCAGTCCAGTACTAAGTCAACTAACTACTAATTAATGCCCCTTTTTTTAATAGGAAACCTCAGTTTTTCAGAAGGCAGATTTTGCATATTCAAGAAGTGAAAAGGTTTTCTACTGCAATATAGGCAAGAAGGTGGGGATTAATCATCTGGTCTGAAGCCTCCAGCTCCAGATTGTCTCCTTGCAGCTGTTGGCAGCTGGCTAACCCACACCTTGATGACCCAAATGAAGGAGGAAGTTGCAATTCCAGCTCTTAGTTGAGACCCTGGAAAGGACTACCGACCCATGTGTGTGAAAGGCGTGGAGTCTGTATCAAAGTGCCTTTTTACAAAGTTTTTTAAGGCTCAGTGACAACAGTAGAAACAAAAGCTTGTGGAAAAGATGCAAGATTGAAAACAAGACCCCATACTGAGGGTTTTTTCCTATAACTGGGCTTCAATGCTTCAACTTGTGCTAAACAATGCACAAGTCTCTATGGAGCAGTGAAATTTGGAGAAAGAAACTCATGACCAAATTTTGTCCCATGCTGAGAGATCCCCAAGATATCTGAAGTCCAGTCCTGTGAAGCATCAGGATCAGTGTGGATTCCAAACAGTCCCTTTTACACTTCTGTAATTGCATGAAGCAACATTAAGACAAGGATAATATTTATCAGGGTTTTTTCTAGAGGAAAACCCTCAGAGATTGTTCCATTGTCATTCTTGCAATCTCCTTTCCTGTTGCTCTTTGGCAGAGTGAGAACCGAGAGGATCAAATTGCCATTGGTTTGGTGCACCGCTGTTGAATGAAATGCAAAGTGTTTAACATAAGGAGACCTCAGATTTAGTTGCATGCAAGGGATGAACAAGGGAGACCTGGCAAAGGCAGCAAATCTCCAGAGGGTACTGGGCCATCGTACTGATTCTTGCCTCTTTTTCTGTTTGGAAAACAAATGTGTTGGTTTTAATGTGGCCGGCATCCTTCCCAGCTTTTGCCCTCAGAGCCTCCCTTACTTCCTTACAAATGATCATGTATTATCTGGGAGCCAGCTTGCAACTTCCATTTAGGGAAAAAACCTACTTTTTCTTTATTTTTTCTTTTTTAATTGAAGAAGTTTATTTCCCCTTTATTCAGTGCTCCACACCTGGAGTCCTCTGTGTTCAATTACAGATTCTCCTGTACAAGACAGATATGGACATAATGGAGAAAATCCAATGAAGGGCCATGAAAGAGATGAGGGAAGAGGAGCACTTCTGATATAACGAAAGGCTGGGAGACCTGTGACTTTTCAGTCTGGAGAAGAGAAAGCACAGTGGAATCATATCCCTGATGTGATGGAGCCAGGTTCTTCTCAGTGATATCCAGTGACAGGCAGAAATCAATGGGCACAAACTCAAACACAGGAAAATCCATTTAAACAAAATAATTTATATTTTTTTACTGTGGGATGACGGTTAAATAGAGAAACTTTTCTGAGAAATTGGAAATTGTGAAATTTATGGAGAAATCATGGAGTTTACATCATTAAAGATCTTTAAAATACAAGAGGACGTGTTCTTGCTATAGCTAACCTGGCTTTCAGCAGGAATGGACTAGATGTTTCTCAATGGTCCCTTCCCACCTCAGCCATTCTGTGAATTTAGGATGATTTTTGTCCAATAAATAAATCCACTGTGGAAAATGTGTGGAGATTGAACTTTATTTTTTGTGAAATTTTGGTTCTGGTTTTGTCTGGCTGCATAATACAGTGGTTGGTATCCTTCATAGACTTGTATTCTCCAGGCCGGAGGAAGCTTTGAAAATCAAATCCAACATACCTGAACCTCAAAGCAAGGCCAGCATCAAAGTTAGATCAGGTTATTCATGGTCCTGTCCATGCCAGTTATGAGTACCTTCAGGGATGGAGTTTTCCCTACCTCTCTGGGCTGCTGTTCCTGTACCTGATAAGTTTGATGATACACACATTTTCTTAATATTTCTTGGAATTTCTCATGTTGCAGTCTGTTCATTGCCCTTCAGCCTTTCAGTGTGTGTACCACTCACAAAAGTGTGGGTCCATCTTCTTTATGATTCCATTAGGGCATTTGAGATGTCAAATCACCACCAGCCAAGCCTTTCCTTCTCAAGTCTGAGGAAACACAGTGCTCAGCCTTTCCCTGTGTGTCCTGTGCACCAGTCCCCTAACCATCATGGTCATCCTCTTGTTGATGTCCTCCAGCTGGCCTTGTACAGGAGGGCAGAAGATGCTCCATGTGCAGGCTCCTTCCTCCCTGCTGAAGAGAGAAGTACATTCCTGAGCCCACTGGCTGCGTCCTTGCTCACGCAGCTCGGTCTGTGGCTCAGCTTCACTAACACAAACATGTGCTTCCTTGGTATGTGACACGTGGAAGTTCTCCAGCTCTTCTTCTGCCAGTCAGGCCATGTTTGGAGCTGGGTGACACTGGCACTGGTGACACAAGTGGCCCTGAGGAGTTATGGCAACTGATGGTACCTGAGAACCTGGCCCCCAGGCTGTTGCCTTTGACACTTGACTTGCCAGCGTTGACACCAGGAACTTTTGCACTCAGCTACAATTTCGGTGTTATTCTCTCCAAGTGCTCATTCTCACCAGGGTCATACATTTCACTGACTGTTGTGATGCAGTTGGCAGAATGATGTGGAAGAAGTCCTGTGGGAGTGCTTCCTGCTTTATGGGACACACAAGCATGATGAGAAAGGGAGCAGCAGTACAAGGCATGGCTTTGTTTTCAAATGTTACCAGCTAAGGGCCCTCAGGCAGGCTGGCAGGGCTCTGTGGGTGGGACTTTAAATATCCATGGATGCCAATTTTGCCTTAGGAAGCAGAGCTGGGCTACTGCCACATTGACCTCATTCCCTTCTGCATTTACCTCTTTCTCTTCTGTCACAGGGAAACAGCTGTTCTCTTGAATAACATCTATCTGCCTGGTAAGAAAAGAGGACATGGGTTCTGCAGTCTGTATAGCTCCTCGTAGAGAGGAACTGCAAGAATCATTTCACATTGCTCAGAGGGTTCGGTTACCTCCCACAAAGGCCTTCTATTATCTTTCCTAGTGACACTCAGTGCTTCCTTCATCACCAAAGAGCTCCTCTGTTCACATGCTGGGTCCACATGCAGGGCTTTGGCTGTCCCTGAGAACCCTTGGCATTCGTCACATGTTGGCAGTTGTTCCTGCTGCCTTTGAGGCAGAAATCCCAATTCTCACAAAAATATGGTACAGTGATCAGAGATTAGCATCTGGAACTGACCAGGCCAGACAATGCTTAGAGCAGCTTGCTTGTCTTTTCTTCCCCACCCCTCCTCTGTTGTGTTTTTATCCCTTTCTTTTTCAACTCTGTACAATTCCCCACGAGGCAGGGCACTGGCAA
The DNA here is from genome assembly GCA_013390105.1 of Tichodroma muraria. Classification (NCBI taxonomy): domain Eukaryota; kingdom Metazoa; phylum Chordata; class Aves; order Passeriformes; family Sittidae; genus Tichodroma; species Tichodroma muraria. The sequence goes on from WAAG01000157.1 coordinate 158,854, forward strand.
CCCTCCACCCCTGGGAGACTTGGACCAGATGCGATGCAGGCCCAAGCTGTGTGAATTTTCTCTCTGTGGGGATCCTCCTTCTCCTCCATGCTGTTCCCTCAAGGTCACTTAGACAAGAAAGCAGGGGTGGTGCAACATCCCTCAGAACCTCTGAGGGGACATGGCATTCTCTGAGCTGGCGCCAAGCGTTTGGAAACCAGATGCAGATGTGGTGTTCCCAGTAAGAGGGGCATGGGAGGAGAGCTGAGAGAGGAAAAGACCCGCTCCTCTCTCATTAGCACTACCCAAAGTCGTATGACACTCCCTGATGTGCAGGGCAGCCACAAAGCTGTACAGCTACTTGAGTTGAGAGGCAGTGTAGCTCCCAAGCGGGTGTGCTGCTTCTCCTATTGTTGGCATGGCAGGACCAGTGCATCATGGGGAGAGCAGGGAAGTAGGGAAGGAAAGGGAAGATTTGCCCATTGTTCAGGACACGGACAGGGCCTTGGAGAGAGGATCTGGATTGGGACATGGCTTTCCTGACCCATATGGCTTTTAGTCATCTCTGTAATCCCACTACCTCTTAGATGAACAAAGAGCAATATCAGCATAATCTCTTCAAGAAACTACCTAGTATCAGGATAATATGTTTACCCTATGCACGGGGCAAAGGATGCAAATGTGTCAATCAGATCACCTTGAGCAGCACAGAGGACTTACCCAGACCTCAAAGTGAAGGCAACAGACTACATACCATTGTACTTTATGTGTTTCCCTGCTGTGCCCTACTGCTGACTCTGCCCTGGTTGATTTAGCCTCAGAGAAGATTTACACTGGAGGGGAAGAGTGCGTAATGCCCTCTACCCCTACCCCAGCACTGCCCAGTTCCTCCTCAGCTGAGGCTGCAGAAAATACAAGTCTCAAATCTTCACCCCTAGCGACATCTCTGAATGGGACTGTCCCACCCCAAAGGTACTTCTAGAAGGGAATGAAGGAACCATGTCTCTTCAGATGAACAAATCAGAATTTACCTGTGTTCTCTAAAGGTATAATACAGCTCTTCCGCAAAGCTGCTCTCTGGACAGTCACCCCAGCCTGTACTGCCGCAAGGACCAACATGTGCGACTTTTCACTTCCCTATGCTGAACTTCATGAGTTTCCTGACATCTCATTTCTCCAGCCCATAGAAGTCCCTCTTTTGAGCAGTTCTCAGCATATAAACCACTCCCCAGCCCCAGTTTAATATCAGTGGCAAGCCTGCTGATGGTGCACTCCATCCATGCACTCCATCCCACTGTCGAGGTCATTAGACCGTTCTGGACCCAGTATTGGCCCCTGGGGGTGGTGTCTGCAACCAGCTGTCATTTGGACTTCACACTATTTTTGACCACAACCTTTTGAGCCTCAGAGTAAATTTCATGTCCACCTTAAAGACCAACTCTCCAAGCCATACTCCACCAGTTTCGCTACAGGCAGATAGTGGGAGACCAAGCCAAGTGCTTTACTGAAGCCAATGACATCCCCTTTTCTCCCCTGTGCATGGCGGAGGTCATTTCAATGAAGACAATGATCAAGCTGGTCAGGCATGATTTGCCCTTGGCAACTCTGTACTAGCTGCTAACCATCTTCAAAAGAGAATAACACATTCACATGCTTCCAGTCCCTTACAAAAAGTTAACACTTAGTCCTGTCCCAAGGAGGACTTTTTGAAAGCTAATGATTTGTCACTTAAACTACTTGACACAGATGACCAAAAAGGATGAAATAGAAATGGAACCATGTATCATAGGTTTATTAGGGAAAGAAGTTATACTTCAAGACCATATATTTGGCACTGTACTGAAGCAAAAATATGTGAGAAAAATTAAAATGTTAAAACCCAAATCACCATGAAAAAGAAAATGCGCTTTTAATCACTTTAATTCCCTTTTTTGCCCCCATACAATTTAAAATAACTACAGGAAGCAACTCAAGAGGTGCTAGACCTACACTACATGTAAGCTGGAACAAGAGTGTAAGATGGACCAAAGACTGGATCTGTCCCCCAGATTACTGCTACTCTCCCAGGCTGCCAGAACAGGTGAGTCTTACATGAGCAAAGGTTGTTGAGATGTTACCATGAAACATTATTGTAAGCTTCCAAATGCCTTCTAAAAAAATAATCATTACACCTTTCATTCATGTCACTTTCTGCTTTCTGGTCTGCTCGGAAGAGATGTTGGTAGTACTTAAAAAAGAAGTGTATCCCTATTTGTCCCCATGGTCCAATGAGCTTCCTGCTAGTTGACTCCTATACTGGAGGCTTGGGCTTCTTTTTGGAGAGCAAATAAGTTAAAAGCAGTTTCTAATCTCCAAATTACTCATCCTATGCCTCTGCACAGTAACATGAAAGATACTGACAAGGAATAAATAACATACAAAATAAGATGAGAATGGATTGAAGGAAAGTTGCACTAAAACTTTTAAATAGTAAAGGATAGAAAGCTTAACTAATCTTGATGAACTGCTGTGCTGTGTATGTGTTTTTGCTGGACTATACAGTGCCACTCTAACATGGACAGAGGGGTAGAATCCCATTGAATGTCCAGTCCAAAGGCTGCCAAGGAAGTGGGACACAGGTCTTGATCAATAATTCAAATGTTACATCAACAGTACTCACAACAAGAATACAGCTCTTTCCTCGGTTAATATATTGTGCATAGCAATATTTCAAAGAATTAACAGCACCTTTTACATAAAAATTCCAAACATATTTATCTAGTGAACAAGAAGATCTCAGCGTCTCTAAGAAATATTTCTGCAGATGTACAGTACTGTATTTATATAGATATAGATACAGATATATCTCAAAGTGAATTTACACTGTGACCTGGTGATTAGTCCAGCAGTGGGTGAACCCACAGGGTAAGTCTTCAAGAGAATATACTGCCTTTGGTGGGTGGCCAGTTACATGGCATGACTGCATAGGGGTGCCCCATCAGGCAGCAAAAGACAGTTTAGCATCCCATTAAGCAAGCACAGCATGCTTAGGTCGTTCCTGTAAGATATAATAAACTTCCAAATTTTCACGGCTAACACAGTTCTAATTTTCACAGGTTGCACACATTGCAACCTTCTCTTTGTGCCTTAAAGACACAGAAGAGGAAGGCAGGACACCAAACTTATATCCTATCCCTGCTTCCAAGCAGAAATCAAGTAGCACCACAGATTTAGGCTGGTGAGGGGTGTCCATGTTTGTCTTCACGAGGGTTTCTTGAGCAGCTGGTCTTCACTGGTTTGCCCCATTTATCTCTTTTTTTCCCCTTTTCCAAATCAGTTGCTCACAGTCCTCTGGTAGAAATAATTCGAAAAACATAGTCTACCTAAGACAAGAAAGCAGACTGCTACCATTTCCCTGGGATGGGCACACCACACTCATACCAGCCCACATAGTAGTAGGGCGTTGTGTATCCAATGCGTCCAAATGACACAGGCTCCTGGCGGTACTGGCGGTAATACCCTGTTGGGAAAAAAACACCCATTTGCATTCCAGGACACAGCAATTTAACAAAAGTAGCAGATGCAGTGAGAGTCAATCCCACAGAACAAACAAAAATTTATAAACTGTCTGGCAGGGAGTTGTATCAAAAGGGTATTTGCTAGCCCTGGAATTTGGCTGAGATCTTTCATGAGTGATCTAACTCTGTTTCTTCATATTTCTTGTCGTTTTGATTGGTTTTACCACTCAAAATCTCTAACTATTGTGTAATGCTGTGGTCTGCCAAAGAGCTTCTGCATTTCACTCCAAAATTATTAAATTATTATTAAAACTCCAAATTATAAAAAATATTTCAGCTGTGTATATGAAGTTTCTAAGTCATAAATATATGAAGGACTCTGGGGCAAAAAATACCATCAAATCATATTATCTCACAGGGCTTAAGAGACTATCAGGAAAAGTCAGCTTCTCACAAAACAAAAAGGTATCATTTCATGCAGTAAATGAGTTAAGCCTTCTCTTCCTCTTTTAATTCATCTGCAAAAAGAATGTGACTGCTTAAAGCATTAGAAGAGGTGCAGCATTCTTGTCTGCATAGCTCGTGCACTGGAACATCTGAAACACCCATGGCTTGTGCCAATAATAAAACTTCTGTGTGCTCACTATCTCTGTCTCCTAGACCTAATATATACACATCTGGATTAATCATCTGTCTTCTGAGCTAAGAAGTGCAGTACTTCACAGTGATATAAAAATATCAATGACTACTTCAGTTTCTTCCTGGTAACACCACCATGCAAAGAATATCAACACATAATTTAACATGGAAACCGCTAAAGCTAACTGAATAATTTAAACAAACAGACTTACTGAAAAGATTGGCTGACTTCCATGATTGGTTTCATTTTGTGAAGCAACCTGTCTTCTACCTGGTTATGTGAGGTGAACGATTTGCTCAGAACTCCTTCAAGGTAAGAATTTTCCCTTTGAGACAGGTATCTACCAGGTCAGAATAAAAGTACTGACCTTAAGTCACTAGACATATTCCTTTGTGTTTTGCATTGAATGAACTAATAGAAATCATTCACAAAAGCTGTATTTGCAAAGATGCTGGTCCCTTTAGGCACATGGAAGAGCTTCTCGATTCAATGTAGCAGGCCTTATCAATAAGAGAAAGGTTTCATAAACCTATACAATTACTTTTTGTTTTGTTTTTGCATTTTGTTGCTGCATAGTATTTGCATCATATGCCCTTCTCTTTCTGTCTCTCTCTCTCTCCCTCTCTGCACCCACAAGTCCTCTGGGACTTGCATAATCTGTTCTCAACTACTGCATCAGCTGGACTCCTCAGAGAGCTGCCAGCAGCTGTGGACAGAGCTCCACTCTGCGCTCTGCTCCTTACCCCTTAATCCTACAGATGGGATAACAGGCCCCTAGCCAGCATCCCACTCCCCCATTGCTGTACCTCGGATCGTGGGCAGGGCTTCTATGTACGACTGAGGTCCTGTTCTTCCATCCAGGTGTGAATCCACAAATTGGCAGTGGTCCTCACCCCTTCCCCAGCTATCCCCAATGCTGTAGAAGGTATCTGAAGAATGATACAGACAGATTGCTTGACTCAGCAATACTTATGTTTGGGATACTCTTTACCACCAGGAAAGTAGGTGTGGAAGAAAGCAGGAAGAATGTTGCAGTGACACACACAGCATTACCAATGAACAGTCACCAGAAAGAGGGAGAATGCTACCTCCACAGTATGGAAGCAGAAATTATAGAAAATAAATGGGTTACAGCTCAGTAAGGAGTAGTCTCCATTTTGCAAGTCCATGGGCAGTGCACCACAGGTGACAGGTGGAGAGAATTTCAGCTGGATTAGTTGAAATATATCATGTGAAAGTAACTCTCAATATGTCAATACCATTAGTTTGACTTCACTCTCAAACAAAAATTAAAAACTGTGGCACTCTCTTTCTCAAACAGACAGGGCTCTTTATCTCTTATTATTCAAACACTGTAATGAAGCTATACCAAGACACTACAATAGTCATTAGCATAGTCTGAAAGGCCTTTGAGATGATCCCATTACCCCAACTCAACAACATGGAAAGTTTTTTTCATTATCTCTCAGGCAATGCACCTGTGTAAGAGCTACTGCTAATTCTTCTTGAGAGGAGGACTCTCACATGGTGATCACACAATTCTACACATATAAAATGAAGAAAAACAGAAGATGAAGAGACAAGTCATCATGTAGCAGGGAATTAATCTTGGTGCTTACCTTTCAGGTCATCACTGAGGTAAATTTTGTACCTTAAGGAGTTGCAAAGAACCACTCCTACAAACTTGCGGTACCAAGTTCGTTTCACGTACTGCTTGCCAGTGCAGTCTGAGTAGGTGGGGTCATATTTAAAAGTGAATGGAATCCAGATAGGCTCACCACCTTGGAGAAAAAAATAAATTCCACATTAGGGACAGACTTTAACATTTCAATCCAAGTTTTGCAGAGTTTGACACTAATAATGTTTCACAAGACATGCTGCAACAGATTAACATATGAGTTTTTTTTATTCAGAAACAGTACTTCAAGAAAAAATAATATTAAAAATAAAGTTAGAGAATTTATTAAACCCCTCCTCTCAAGAAGA